>JAGKQL010000022.1:2627162-2660673 GCA_018398635.1 Cyprinodon brontotheroides | reverse complement strand
TCACTGAGGCTGATTAATCTGACAGTCAGAAAATATGCCTCCATGTGCATCAGCCAAAAAAACATAAATCACATGAATCTATCTGAATGCTTGAACAAACAGAAGCCTGTAAACAGCATCGCCCGAGCTGCAATGAGTTTATAGGAGGTGTGAATCGTCCGATCATCGGACCGCTGATGGCAGGGTCCCTAAATTAAATTCTGATTACGGCCCCACAGAGGTTTAGCCCCGCCTTTAGTCTGCTAGGATAGAAATAATGACTTTATTACTGTTGTTAAAGTATTCTCTGGTTCTAAATGTGCAAATAATCAGATGGAACTGATCGTGTCTGTAGCCACTATGCTAACTGCTGGTTTCTACAATAGCAGCGATTAAAGGTGACTAGCCACACAAGCAAAGCAGCGACGTTTCAGCAGAAAAAAGCAGAATCTAATAAAATAAACTACAATGCAACTAACACTACTGCTCGCTCTGGGATGAACTCTACAGGCTGACTACTAACGGCTCATCAAATGCCAAATTTCACACGACCCACCGCAGGTTTTGTTTCCTCATCCTTTGTAACAACAAGCTGTTTAAAGCAAAGGCAGACAGAAGAGATCAATGCAGACTTGCTTTAACTGAGTGAAAATTTGCCTTTAAGGGACTGTGGTTAAAACCTACCTCCTCTTCTGCACCTCCCTCCTCCTCATCCGCCTCCTCTATGATTTCATCTCTCTTAATTGCAAAATGAATACATTAATTGATCCATAAGAACTTCAACGCCGAAAACTCACAATCCAACTACAAACCAGTCATTGTTCAACCAAAATGCAACTAGAGTTCACCTATTAAGCAGATCTAAAGTATGCAGATCTACATTTAATGTAAAAGAAGTACTAAAGCCCAGCACTGATCGACCAACACCCTTCACCTGCTAACCAATTCAGCCTAGAGCTGCAGTACATACCCGTGCTTCCTCTGTTGCAGTCTGGTACATAAAGGAGCAAATTTTAATACTAATTAAAGGCATTTTGTACATTTCTGTATGAATCCTTAGTACTCCCAACACTCTGAGCTACGACGCGTACCTGTTAACCTTTCGTGTTCACACTCACCTGTTTGGCACCCATTGATTCAAACATTTTCTCCAGCTGGATTCTCAGCTGCTGCACATTATTCATGAGGACACAAGGCTGCAGGAGAACATGGGGAAAACACACAGAAGACCTTCATTAATGAGCACAATATATGTCTTCATCACTATCAATGTAAAAAAAAATTCTTTTGCCAATGTTTCTATTATTTTTTTCAATTAATTGATTCATAATCCGCAGTGTTGGTTAAGTTACTTTAAAAATGTAATCCGTTAGTTACAAGTTACCTTGTTTAAAATGTAATCGTAGTGTAACTTTTTCGATTACTTTTAAAAAGTAATGTAACTAATTACTTTTGATTACTTTAAGGTTTTAATGACTCCTCTCATCAGGCCATACTCTTTTCTGTTCCTCCCCCAGGCTCTACCATTTAAGCAGTTTGCAGACTAACACAAGCAGGTTCAGAAACCACTTCTTTCCTACAGCGGTCACCTTATTGAACTCTAATTTCCCTCCTTGCATACTGCAGGAGGGTCGATGCAATCAACTGGTTTTCCTTACATAGAAAACTTTCAACTGGTTTTAATAATACTCTGAAAGCATCTTGATGATTTTCCTTAAACAGAGTTAATTAATGCCATATACTGTTCATTCTGCTGGAGGTTTCTTCCTGTTAAAAGGGAGTTTTTCCTCTCCACTGTCGCTACATGCATGCTTAGTGTGGAGGGATTGCCTTTGTCAATGAGTCGATGCAATCAACTGGTTTTCCTTACATAGAAATCTTTGAATCAATCTGACTGGATGATCTGGTTGAACTGTAAAGTGCCTTGAGATGGCGTGTTGTAAAATTGGCACCATAGAAATAAACTGAATAGAATTGATCTCTGTGCTTTTTAGGATTTTCTTTCTTTTTTTTTCTTCTTTTTTTTTTAGTTTCTCCCGTCATGTGAGTCGTAATACATAAGAGACTAAAGCTAAGTAAATAATAACTAAGGCTAATGACAACCAAACTGAAACTAAGCATTTTCCAAAATATATGAAAAACTTTAACAGAATCGAAAATCAGAAATAAAAGCTTAATAAAAATCAACTGCAACTTCACAATATGTAACGTACAGCTCTGTTTCGCCTATATCTTTGTTCCTATAGTAACGTCCTGTAACAATAAAGTAGGGCGTTTCTTTTACAGATACATTACATATGTAAACTGCAAAGTGCCTTGAGATGACGTGTTGTGAATTGGCGCCATATAAATAAACTGAATTAAATTGAATAATTGAATTGAATTATAAAACCATTATTGAATTCAATTATATGTGATATATAGTGATATTCAAATATTGTCCAAGTTTAATTATGCATAAATATTCCTTAACGTTACTCATTGAAAGTCTTGTTACCTAAAACAGAACAACTTACGATTTTCTCTTTGTCAATATATGAAGGAAAACTCTTGGTAAGGATGGCACTATACTGCAGGAGAACTTTGGCGATAGTCTGCAAAAAAAAAGCAAGAAGTCATAAAGCAGTTTCCTTCTGATGAGGCTGTCCTGTGTGTACAGCAGATTAAAGATCGTTCAACACTTTAAATTTTCTATCACAAAATAAATAAAGACAATCTGTCTACGTAAAATCTAAAAAGATTCATTTAAATAATAAAACAAGACCTAGAAAATAAAAAAGCAGAGTAAATGTAGCTGCTGAGGAGGTTTTGAACGACACTAAAGCAGATTAAAAAATACCTGCTCTGCTTTTACAAATAAACTAAATCATTATTGGTTTGATTTTTTAAGTGTGACCACTAGGGTGGATAACTTTCCCCGTTTCTTTCCACAGCAATATATCCAGCTCTCAGCTGTAAAAACTAATCTTGATCAATGTTATAAATAATTCTTTGTATTTTTATGGAGATAACGTTTACTTGTCTAGATTGATAGTTAAAAGGAAAACCAAGTCTTAATTCTTCATTAAAAAAGAAGGAAATTATGTAGAATCTACTATGCAAATAGTTGTTGCTTGTATAAATGATTCGGAGGTTGTAATTTAAACTTCTAATCGGTTCCTTTAACCATTTGATGGTGATGATCTGATCCTGGATCCTCTCCGTCTATCCTTGTTATGACTTGATGTAAAAATAATCATTTCTATATTATTAATGTAAACATCTGATTTCTACGGAAGAGGATTAGGGCCACTGAAAAAAGTAAAAAGTGAACCGATTTTTAAATTTTATTTTAAATTTTTATTTTTAAATTTTATAGTATGGAATTCTGACTTTAATCTCAAAATTCTGACTTTTAATCTCAAAATTCTGACAGCTAACAAACATGTTAGCATCAAGCCATAGCCATGTCTGTTTTAGAGACTAGCTCTCTTGTTTTAATCACCTTCTGCTCCTCCATTAATAGAGGGACCCCTCGGGCATTAAAAAGTTGCCTAATTCAGTCATTTTCCACCAGCGTGTCACTGGCCACCTCAAACAACTCACATCTTTGTCAGTGAAGCTGAGTGCTCCACATCTCTTCCTTCATGGAGCCCATCTACATTAAGATCCAAAATTCTGAGATTAAAGTCAGAATTCTGAGATTAAAGTCAAATTCTGAGATTAAAGTCAGATGAATAAGGCCATGTTAAAATGTCATGTCATTCAAAAAATGTAACTGCCCTATGTGACCTGTCTTTTCCTCTATGTGAGAATTTTTGTCTATGTTGTATTTCTGTTTGTATTTTAATTTGGTGTGCCGCCTTGGCCAGGTCTCCCTCGAAAAAGAGATTTCAATCTCAAGGGACTTCCTGGTTAAATAAAGGTTAAATAAAATAAAAAAATAAAAATTCTGAGATTAAAGTCAAAATTCTGAAAAAAAAAAGTCAAGAATTCTGAAGATTAAAGTCAAATTATGATATTAAAAAGTCAGAATTTGGAGGTTAAAGTCAGAATTCTGAGATTAAAGCTCAGAATTATGATATTGTAAAGTCAGAATTCTGAGAAAAAGTCAGAATTCTGACTTTTTTTTCCCATAATAAAAGATTAAATAAAATTTTAAAATTATTAAACTTTTTTTTTTTTTTTTTTTTTTCCAGTGGCCCTAATCCTCTTAAGTAGATTTCTGCTGTAATGTTTTATATTTTATTTGACATATTTTCTATCATCTGAGGAAAATTTTAAGTTAACTAAAAAAAAAAAGAAAAAAAAAATTATTTTATCAATACTTTTAACTGATTAAATACTGGATATAATAAGATTTAAAACATTTTTCCTTTTACTTTGAATACTTTAGTTTGTTTTCATAATGTGGTGAAATCATTGGAGAAAAAAGTATTTCTTATTTACAAAGGAGAAAAAAAACAGAGTAAATCCATTAGAAGAAGTCGAATATTAAAAAAGATAATAAATAGAGATTCTCCAGCAGATAAACTTTCATATAAAAAGCTGTGCTTCAATAACATGGAAGAAAGTGGTGCACTGGTGACCTTGGAGAAGCGGCGGCTGTACTGAGCCATGACGTTGGGATCGGGGCATTCCAGTTTCTTGATGATCTCAAAGCTCTGGTTGAGCTGGGTGAAGATGTCCACCACCGAGCAGGAGAACAGAGCATGCTCAGACGTCTGCTGGAACTGAGAGGAGGGCACGCACAAAAACGAGCAGGAAGAAAAACCAAAAATATGACAACATGTTTAGAAAGCCAAGGTTGTGTTCGAGGAAAGAGGGTCCCTGTAAATTCAGGCAGTTTGTGAGCAGCCAAAAAATATTTTTGTTAATTGACCCCAAACCAGGAAACAAACCATTATCCAATTTGAGATTTCTTTTTTTTTTTATGCGTTAAAGGGCTCAGTTTCATTTATATTTTTGACAAACAGCCTGACCCTGCAGTTCTCTCTGTGCTGCATGCATATGGGGGCAATATTGTTGCAAAATTATTTGCAAATGTGTAAGGAGATTTCTCTAACTTTACGAGAATCTGCAAATGTCTATTGCGATTTACAAATGTGCAGATCAGTCTGTAAACACACAGAGTCACTTAATTCTGAAGTATGTTTGCTTCAACACCCAGAAGAACAGAAAAATCATTGGTTAGAAGTTAAACCGTTTTTGCTATACTTCTGCCATGGGAGATCTGCGAATGCGTAGAGAGGATTCGTATGCGTAATATCTTGATTTGCTGCCCTGCGCGCAGGCTCGCAGGATTATGGCGGCCGTTTATCATAAAATCAGCTTTTCTGACCATCTGTAATTCCTGTATTATTGTATTATGACAGTGAAAATAACACTTCAAGATATCAATCATCCCTTTTTGGAGAGTCAAAAGGACTTTTGAGAAATCTCAAAATTCTGATTCATCATTTAAAGTTTCACACATCTGGAATTATAGATATCTCAAAGTAAATTTTGACTAGCCAAAGCTATATATTTTGATATCTCAACTACAAGTAGCCCCCTAGTTCTGTCACTGAGGTGTCCAAACATCTGCCTGCAGTATTTAGGGTGGCTGTAATGGAGCTTTTGTCTCTGCTTCTCTGTCCCCTTGAACCCCAATTGGTCTCGGCAGATGGCCGCCACACTGAGCCTGGTTCTGCTGGAGGTTTCTCATCCTTAAAAGGGAGGTTTTCTCCTCCCACTGTCGCTACAAGCATGCTTAGTGTGAGGGATTGCACGGAGTCAATGAATCGATGCAATCAGCTGTTTTTTTTTTAGATAGAAAACTTTGAATCAAGTTGACTCTGATCTGGTGAAAAAGTGCCTTGAGATGACTTGTTGTGAATTGGTGTTATAGAAATAAACTGAATTGAATTGAAAAAGTTATTTCAAAATGTCCTAATATAGAAACAACTAGGCAGTATGGGATGTGCAGAGAACAAGAACTTTGTGAACTCGAAGACTGCCTCTGAAATGTGCGGTGAATTGCTGCTTGAATACGTGTTTGAAGCCGGATATTCAAGCTCAGATGAGTTAGTGGCGCCCGACTCCCGCTCAGATGTCCGCCAGTCGCTCTCTACTGCTCCCTCTTCTCACGGGCAGTGGTTCACTTATGGAAGCCTGCGAGCCTCTCTGCGCTCAGGGCAGCAAGTAAGATATTACATATATAGGAATACTCTATAGCATTTGCAGATCTCAACAGCAAGTGTATAAAAATCACATGTAGAAGAGATATACTTGCCGCAGGTTACATAATTTGTTGTTCAATTTGAACCGTTCAAACAACAAGGCAATGGTTTGTAATCCGTTTTCTCGTTTTGACTCAATAAAAGTAAAACAGCAATACTACTGTGTTTTTGTTTTCTTCACCAAACTGCCTGAATATGCACGAACCAAACAGGAACGCCTCGTTAAATCAGACTTACTCCGTCTTTCTTGTCTCTCTCCAGGGCTCCATGCATGAATTCCATCGACACGTCCTCGTTTTCATCCAACCACTGTAGAACGAACTGAACAAACCAACTAAAACAGGAAAAACACCTTAAATCCACACCTACCCAGAATAAATATCTGTCATAGGTCTTTCCTTTAATAAGGTTTTAGCGCTTACGATGGGTATTCAGGAATGACGCTCTTAAAGGTTGAAAGCTCCTTGACGTATTCATTGTAGAGCCACTTGACTTTAAAGTGTAGATTCATGTAGTCTGTGCTTTTACACAGTCGGTGCTTCTCATGCTCTGCACAGAAAACAAAAAACATTCATAAATCAGTCATTTTAATTAGAATTATACATTTAATGGATTAAAATATGTTTAAACTCCAAAGAACTGATAGAACATCTGCTTATTAACGCTCATCAGATGTATTCGAGAATTCAAACGATGTGTAGAAATCATTAAGACAATTTTTTATAGCTTTGCAGTTTAACAAATTCAACATAAACTTATTAGCGATGCCCTGATCAAAGTTTTTCATTTCCAGTGAGACACCGACACTAGCTCTGAGTCTTGACCAGATGTGATATCAGAATGAATCATACAAGGCGCATATAAACGTCTTTTTTTCCCCTCAAAATGTGCGGCGCGCCCTATAGTGCGGTGCGCCCTATGTGTGTTGTTTCTACGGATGTTGTTGAGACCACCATGAGAACGTTAAAGGGGGAAGTGTGGCCGTGGATTGACAAATGCATCCAGCCAAGCCACATCACCAACATGGATGAGGTGCCGCTCACTTTCGACATCCCGATGAATCAAACAGAGGAGAAGAAGGGGACCAGGACTGTAGCGATACACACAACGGGGTATGAAAAGGCGTCGTTTACTGTTGTGCTTGGCTGCCACGTAAACGGGCAGAAACTGCCGCCTATGGTGATTTTTAAGAGAAAGACTTCGCCTAAAGAGACTTTTCCAGTTGGAGTCGTTATTAAGGCAAATGAAAAGGGCTGGATGGATGAGGAGATGATAAAAGAGTGGCTGAGGGAGGTGAATGTAAGGAGACCAGGTGGTTTTTTTCCACGAATCACCATCGCTGTTAATCTGTGACTCCATGCGTGCCCATCTCACAGCCGATGTGAAAAACAAGGTGAAACAAATGAACGCTGAGCTCGCCGTTATTCCGGGAGGTCTGACAAAGGAACTTCAACCGCCGTATTACCGTGTGAACCGGCTGTTCAAAGCGGTAAGGCTGCGAGCGGCGGGAGCCGCATGGATGACAGACGGAGACCAGTTTCACGAAGTGGAAGTTACCGCGCCGCGTTACGCCACAGTTTATGGATGGATTGTTGGATGGTTGGGCTAACGATTCGCTGGCTCTGTTGTTCGCGCTTTCGCAAAATCCCGCATCATTTCAGAGAGCCGCACGGCACGGAAAGTGACTCTGACAGCGAAGAAGGGGAAATTGACATGTCTGATTTAGCGCAGCTGTTTAATTCAGAAACAGAGGATGATGACTTTGATGGGTTTGATTAATACTTTGTAATAAATACATGAATAAAGCACAATCATACTCAGTTTTGCTCCCGCTCTATTTTTAAATACGCAGTAGAGAGGACATGTACCTGTATATAAAACCCGCGCCCTATAGTCCGGTTCGCCTTATGTGTGTTAAATACAGTAATGGCACACATAGCAGGGCCTAAGCCTTTTGCCCAATGCGATTAAGCCTTATGAATGGAAGTAAAAATACGGTACTTAATACTGTGGGATGTTGAAAAAGGTTTAATCAAAAATGAAAAGAGTAGAACATATGTGAGGGGTAGAGCTGCTATCAGAATAGAATAGAATAGAAAATTCCTTTATTCTCCCACAATGGGGGAAAATTCTGCTGTTACAGCAGATAAAAGATTATAGAAAAAATGGTGACACAAATATGGACCTTAGAAAAATCTATAAGAATAACATAACAGTGAAGAGTTAAACGATTAACAATAAAGTGTTTTAACAATATAAATTGCGCACCTGGAGAATAAATAACCAATATCCAGCTATGGACATTTTACGGTAATGTATATTTATAAAATAGCAGCAACATCAGAGATGTGCAAAAGAACAGCAGCATTTTATTTAACAGGTTATCACACTGTTCAACCTGACTGTTATGGAGGACCAACTCTGCCATATTTAAAAATAAATTCATAAATAAATAAATGCTCAATAAATAAATAAGTTAATTGCCACCAATAAAGAAATAAATGTAAGTGGAAATTAAATTATACAGTGAGACATAAATGTATAAAACTCTTTTAATTAGCTTCTTTATTTATTTGCTTTTGTAATAGTTACCTTATTTATTTTTTTTTTTTTTTTGTCCTTTATAATCTTCAACGAATATATTTTTAATTACTTATATTTTTAAGTATTTTATTTATGTGCATGTTATAATATTTTTTGTCTGTTTTATTTCTTCCTTTGTGTTTTTTTTTTCACCCTAGTTATTTATTTATTTGCCGCTATTTATTTCTGCCTGTCGTATCTAAACATTAAGTTCTAATGTTCAACTTTTTTTTCTCTTTTTTATTAATCCCTATGTCAATATTTTTTTATAGCAGTTTCATTATTTATTTAATTATTAGACTTAATTGTCATTTTGTATGCACAGAATGTATACAAAACGAAATTTCGTTGCATACAGCTTGCAACAGTGTAATGATATTGCAGTTGGAGTGAAATAAACATTACCAATATAAAGTGCAGTAGTGACCAGAATGTAACAAAGTAGGAGAAAAACGAAACCAGTTTAAATAATGGTGCTAATGGGCATTAATATATAAAATTTTAGTGCAGTGCAAAATAAATATGGTGCAGAAAGCAGTAGAATATTGAGTTGTGTTCTATTTAAAACGATTATAAAAGATCAGCAGCATTAGTGGTGCAAAATAACGTGATGCAAAATCCAGTTTAGAGTTCAACAGTCTGATGGCAGCGGATTATTAATGTGGTCATTAAATAGTTTATTACCTTTATGTCACTGCAGGTTACTTTTCTTATGTACAGAACTTTGGATTATCTTGTTACTGAAATGTGCTACATAAATAAACTAACTTTGTCGAACCTTTTTCCAAATAAAGTACATTTTATGAGTGGAAAACGTGAAAAAATAAAGTTTTTTTTTTGTTTTTTCTTTTTAGATACTGTCTGTTTGGTAATAAACAGTTAAACATTGTCACTTATTAACGTTACAGAATCTCAGTATGTAGCTGAAAGGTCATGGCTTTTAACACGGACACCTAAACATACCCTTTTATTGACAGCTATCTCAGCTCATATAAAACCAGCAGATAGTTGAAGTTTGTGCCTTTTTAGGACTCTATGGTTAAAGATTATCTAGTGTTTCCCATAATATCTGACAATAACACATCATTAAATACTTACATGCATTTCCTGAATTAATAACATTCCTGCATCCATAACATTCTGTATAATAGAGAAGCTAAATATTCTCATAATCTGCATTAAAAATGAATTGCAGCCCAAATGAAAATAAATCAAATTTCATTTCATTTCCTTTTTAAGGTCAGAATAAACTAAACTATTGCCAGAATTGTGAAATAATTGAATTTTAAATAAATTTCACTTTAATTGGATTAGTCTTATCTTATTTTATCCCTCAGAAGTTGTGAATTTGGGGATTAAATCTGCATAATTCCATTTTTTTTTAAAGATAACTGTGGAGGAAGAAGGATATAAATGAGGAAGAATCAGGGACAGAAATGTGAATTAAGCCGACCTTCCAAAGCGTATTTCATGTCCTGAGCGAAAAGCATCCACATGACTTCCGCTGAAACCTTTCCAACATTCAGCTCCTGCGGAAACCTGCAGAGCAGATTAAAAATAATCCAGTTTTACTCTGAATTCAGGTGAGATTTCAAAGATGTGTTTAAACAGATGACTGACTGGTTAAGCACAGGTGTGTAGGAGTTCCTGTCTTCCTCGATGATGGAGACGATAAGCATGATGAGTTTGGGCCAGAAGTCCAGGTTCTTGATACTGGGGCCCTGCTCCTCCAGGGGGAGCTCCTCCTTATTCTGGATTAAAACAATAAAACAGCAAAAATTTAACAAATCAAAACCGCAGTAAATAAAGTAGGAATACGTTAATAAAAAAGGAAGATTGCCCAATAAATCTGGTGAATTTAAGTTGGACTCACTGCGTCTGCAGGCTGGTACTGTCTGTTGTACAGTTCATGGCAGTTATTGAAGATGTAGTCATAGGTGGAGTTGAGACAGGCTTTGACGCAGTCCCTCACAACCTGACTGGCTCTGGGTGGAGACTGCAACTCCTGGACCTGAGCGCCAGACAGATGGAGGCAGCAACACATTACATAAGCTCTGCTCACACATCCTGGGTGATTTATTTCCTGTTTTTCTCTAAACGGCAAATCAAAGTTAAACTATTTTGTTTACTTATGTTATCAGATGCATCTTTTTTGTTTTGAAAACAGAAAACTATGTCTGAAATAGCAGCAGAAACAAAATAGCACATTTAAAATATTACTTTATTAAAAAATAATATCAGGATCGGTTCAGCAGCTTTAATCAGGGTTTCTACAGCATGAGGCAAGTTCAATTTAAGAATTTTTAAGCCACTTGATTAAACAAGCCAAGACCAACTTCACAATAAACACGAGAAAAACCTGGTAGATAAATATTTACCTACTGTAGGGTGACCAGATTTGGGTTTTTGAAAAGGAGCAAACTTTGGATCGAGCATTCGAACCGAGCCATCAGCTCCGGGGGCTGGTCCGGGATTGAGCGAACGAACCTGACCCGGTGGCGGTATGCTGCCCACCAGGCAGATGGGGGGAAGCACGCAGCTGCCGTTGTCTAGGCTACCATCACCGGGTCGGGTTTGGTCGCTCCGTCCCCCGCTGGCTCCCTGCCCCCGTCTGCTGGGGTTCCCGGACCAGCCCAGAGCTCACGGACAATTTTTTTTACGCATGAAAAGTAGGACACGTCTGGGAAAAAGGGGATGTCTGGTCAACCTAATTTACCCAAATGTTTATTTTAACATAAACCATTAGCTTCTGTCCCAGTAGAAATTTTTCCAATTTTGAAAACATTTTTAAAAGGAAGAAAACTAAAAACGCAAAAAAAAAAAAAACTATTTTTAACAACTACTGAACTGAATTTACGAACTTTAGTTTTGTTTCCAATTTAAAGTCCACAACTTTAACTAATTTAAACTCTCAATTATAGGGGATCCATGCATAAGAAACATGAAAACATTAATAATATGTTTAAAAGTATTTTTTTATTATTTATATTTCAATCCATTTTCTCATCAATGATAAAGAGTTTAGGGCGATGGGCGTTCCCGTGACAGGATGCAGTTTTCGGCAGGCATGCTTTTTTTGGCATAACACCTGCCGCAACATCGTTTTTACTGGTTCCTCTATTGGGACGGAACCAGTAATGTTTCCAGCGAGTGTTGCAGGGTATAATACTCACTTGATCCTGATAATATTGAATCTAATTGTTTTGATCATCTGTATTAATTAAGTTTGGTTTGGGGTGTGGAAGGAATGACTTGGGTCCTTTGTCTGGAAGAGGGGTGTGTTGGTGCGATTATCAAAAGAGTCCACTAGGGGGACTAGTGCGCTCTTCTGCATATTCAATACAGGAGTAAGTGAAAGCGCACTGGTTTCATCCCTGCGGTTTCTTTTCTTACATTTTGTCCTTTAAAATGAGTTCAAATTAAAATTATTCAAAAATTTGTTTTTGTTTTTTTTCATTTGTCAAATTTTCTATCATTTTTTCTGCCAAGGAAGTGATTTTTTTTTGGTCTAGTTTGTGCGTTTTTCTGTCTGTTTACAGGATAACTTGAAAAGCAATGAACAGATTTTAAGGAAATTTGTACCAAAGCTGCACCTCAGTCACAGGAACAATCCTTTAAAAGTTGGTGATGATCACCATCATAATCCTGATTCAGGAGTTTTTAAAGGATTCTTTTAACATTTTTTGGTGGAACAAGCGCCCCCCCAAAAAAACCATAGAAACCAGCTGCCAATTTAGTAGCTTCATCATTGGACTAAAAAGGTCCAGAAGTCCTATATTGATGGAAAAAATAGAGGAAAGGTGAGCCATGCTTCGCTCAAAGTCTGCTGATCAAACAAGAAAGCAGAGTGAATGAAGGTGAGAGCAGAACAAACACCAGAGGCTGCAGACACACACTTTGCATTATTTATGAACTTATAAAAGGATTTTAAGGAAATTGTTTTCAAATGTTCCCCTCATGCTAAGGAACAATTTCTAAAATGTGGTAATGATCCAGATCATGTGTGAGTTTCAGCTACAGGTGTAATTAAGTCACAGTTTGGGCTAAAATGTTCCGCTTGGTGGAGATCTGCTCTCTTAGACCGTTTTTCTAGTTAATGTCAGGGTTTGCGCTTGAAAGGGTTAACTCTTTTTATGACTTTGATAAATTAGGCATCACCACAGTTTTTATGGATTCATTTGCTCTCTATATGTAAATGGTTTTACAAGTTTTTAGTTTTTCAAAAACAGAAATATCACACTGATGATATAGAGGTCTCAAAAACTCTAATATGATACAGTTTGTTTGAAAGGGTTAAAAACTAGAAAGAACAATAAACTCGTTGTTGTTTTAAATGTCAACAGATTTCCTTCATATTTAACTAAAAGAATAACTTGTGTTTTCCAATGACATCCACCCTCTGAACCGTCTTCGCCACTTAGGCCCCGTCCACGAGGCGAACCTAACCCTAAGCACAAATTTTTCACCAAACCAGCCTCTCATCCACCACGAAGCCGCGTTTCGGGGGTCTGTAAAAGCGATCTTTTTTTTATTCAGCCTTCAGGTGTGAAGATTTCGAAACGCCCGTTTTAGCGTTCCATCTTTATGCTCTAACCGCATATTTTTTTTTACGCATGCGTCATAGCGTCGCCTCTAAACACGCATGCGCGACCAGTATCACAACAACAATGGCGCCGTACTGTGTTGAATGGTTGCTGCTAATGCTACTCACCCTGCTGTCGGGCTTACAACAGAATCTTCTTCTTCTGGAATATCTCCAGGAAGAACAGAGCAATATAACTCGGCGACATAGTTCAGCACCTGAATTTGACTAAACCATGAAAATGGACCCGCAGGGAACAACCATGTATAAATATTAGATGCGCATGCCCAACATTTAGTAAACTTATTTTTTGCTTTGGCACCACAGCGCCACTTACAGGCCTGGCATACATTTTGCAGCGTTTTCATGCATTAGTGTGGGCGCTCACATTTATTTTACGTCTCCGTCTTTACGACAAGCGTTTTGGAAAATATCAGCATTTCGTGTTCGTTTTGACTTCGTGTGGACGTGAGGGGCCTCAGAGGAGCCTAATCAGTGGGAGATTGCTCCTCTCCAAATGCAGGCCCAACAGCCTCACTTGGGGGAAGGAGGAGGTGAAGAGGGACTAGGGTCAGCACCTCCCTCCTTGGACATCTTATGCAAAACATTACCTATTGCTTCTCAGGCAATATTTTTCTCTCTCACTGTGCAGTCACACATGCCAACTACTGTGTAGCCTGTGTAATTTTTTTACTTATTTATATGGTCAGTACATCTCTGCAGTACGAGTCAATAATCCAAGTCAACTACTGTGTATTCTTCCCTTATCTCTACTGTGCAGATATTTTTATATCTAAGGAAAAGATATTCCAAGATATTACATTTTTTTTTCTTTTTTATGCTTTTTTGTACTCTATGCAGTCTTTTTATAGTGTCTGTCGTATCATTAATGGCATCTTGCTTTAATTCTTTGAACTCTATATCAGCTACTGGAACCAGAATTTCCCTGAAGGAGTAATCCCAAAGGGATTAATAAAGTTGAGTCCAAGTCCATGTAATATTTTTTATTTGGCTGAGCTTAGATTAAAATGGCTCATTGGACTTGAAAGGTTGCAGAGCACTGATCTAAAGCATGAAAATGTCACAAATATCGTTGGTTACCTTCATCCTGAAGAATGTGATGCTGGTCAGAAGGTCCACTGTTGATTTCAAATCTTGCAGGCGGTCTTTGTTGCTGGCAGGAAAATGGTTCTGCAGAAAAAAACTGACTTTTAGTCCATTTTCCCCTGCGGCTTAATCTACTGTGTTTTTATGACAGTCAGCGTTGCAGCAGGGCAGATTAGTAAAAAAAAAAAAAGAACTTAGCATTAAAGGTTAAAAGGGTTTTTTGACTATTTCTCTATTAATCATAGTCCTTCTGGGGCTGAACAAACCATCAACGCCATTTTAAAGAAAAATTTCCTCTGAGGAGCTATGGAATATCTGCTTTTAAAAGCTAGAGAGAGAAAGATTTTCAATAGATAACAGGAAGGCTGAATCAAATCATTATGAATCAAACATTTTTCATTTATTGTTTTAAACCTTCAATGTTGGTCATAGGATTCTTTAGCGCCACTCTTTCTGGCTCCCTGGAGCTTTTTGAAGTGGAAAAATGTATATATTTTGTTAGTTTGTTTTAATATTTGTTTATTGTTTAAATTTAAAATATAAATGTAAAATGCGTCATATCCTGGCACACGTTTCAGCGCAGCGCAGTGCCAGGCAGGTGGCTGTTGTAGACAAATTGGCGGGTGTCTCTCGGGTCATAGATCCCAAATGGAAAAAAAGGAAGATAGCTGATGAGAGCAGATGATTTAAAGAAGAATGGATCAAATCACTGCTTTCATTACCAATACAGAAGGATTGCCAGCATGTTTGCTTTGTAATGACAAGTTGTCATTAAATAAAAAAGAGTAATTTGGAAAGGCATGCTAAATATGCAGCCTATTACAATGTTGAGAGAACGAAAAAGGGAGATTGCAGAACTTCTGAATAAACTACAGGAGAGCAAAGAGAGATTTAAGAAGTGGATTGCATCTCCAAACTGAACTACTGCTGCTAGTTATGTTGCAAGCATGGAAAACCGTTCACAGATCGAACAGGTGGCGCTCTGATGCAGGGATGGGAACTTTCATTCTTCCATTTTTTCCCCCCAAATCCCCAAAATAAAACTAATGCCAAAAATTCCGTAAAAGTTTGAAAAACAATCCACTGAACTTGGTTTCCAAGATTTGAAGATGTTTAGCCACCCTCTCCAGGAAGCTTTCTCAATTCAAATGTCTGGATCTGCAGTGAGTTTGAGTCTATATATATAGTAAAAGGGATGCCGCGATATTGAGATACTTTGGCCGCATATCCGATATGCCGATATTTTTAAAACTCATTAGCAAAGCCTGATAACCTGATATCGATACCGATGTTAAAGCTGGACAAAAATAAGAAGTAGTCATTGAAAATAGTAGTTTTATTATCCATTTCTGACACTTTTGAAAAATAATATACCAAATATATTTTTCATATGCTGATATCAAATAGATTTTTAAAACGCGGCTGTATCGATCTATTTTACTTTCAACATCTGCGTGAAATTTCATCGTTCTGTTACAAACTCTCGTGATATTTTGCAAATTCTTGTGAGATTTTGTTAGTAAAATAGATCGACACCGCGACAATATATATCAACATATAAAAAAATATGGCAACATTTCGTGGAATTTCAGGATTTCAGAAGCATAACGATGACATATAGCAATATTTCATTAGTAAAGAGATTGATATGGTGTTTTTAAATGGCAATATATCAGCATATGAAGATATTGTGATATTTTAATGGATCAATATTTTCCCTCGTCTTTAGAAGTTTTTAAGTCTGTAAAAAGAAGTTTTTGAGGAAGAAGAAAAGAAGAAGTAGTATTTTTTTTTTTTTTTAGACTTTAGAAACTCAGAAGCTGATCAAATATCGGGTTAAATATGGGTGGGGTGGCTGGATGTCCGATATTCAGTTTAAGAGCGATACAGGCCGATACCCGATAGGGGGCGATTATATCGTGCATCCCTAATATATAGACGCAGGCCTTGTATTGCTTGGAAACATGCAAATGGCAACCGATTAGCCTGTAATATCTGAAACCTGTCTATGATTGTTAAGAGTCGTCGTTAAGGAGGTATTGTTCACCGGCTGGAGCGGGTAGGTATTTTGTTCCTCTGTGATGGAGTGGGCGGTGTGGTGATATCTGGAATGGATCATCTCTATAACTGAATTGTAAGTTTTTGGAAGCCTAATGCCAAAAATCTGATTTCTTTATTGTGTTTCTATAAATTCATCAATACAAGAAAACTGATTTGATGTCACTTTAAGGATCGTCCTACCTGCTCATCCGCCATGATGTGAAAGAATCTCCCAAATACACATTTGGAAATTATATGGAGAGATTAGTGGAGCTAAAACTAGTGACTTAAACTAAAGCTAACTGGATACATAAACCCCATTTACACTAACGTCTGAAAACCGAGACGTGCCGGGCTTGGATCAGTTCACTCGGTTCCTTACAATTAGCACTGTTCCTCGCCTCCTAGTGACGATCTATGGTATTACTGCTCTCTAGAGGTAAACAAGCAAACCGACATGGTGGACTCCATAACCTTTAGGAAGTTTGGTTATAATTATAATATTTCGTTCTTTGAGGAGAGGCAATTGCATAAAAACCTAATTTTATTTCAGTGTTAAATTCTATTTAAAGTAACAGATTATAATTTAAAATGTCTTTGGACCTTTACTGGTTGATGATTTTCTTTATTCGGACCCTGCTGATTTTTAATTGGTTACCCCTCAAGTAGACCAACCAATGGGAGATAAAAAGAAAGACAAAAACAGCAATATGGAGCGCTTTTAAAAACACTTACCCGATAGGTGGAGAGATCAATACGCAAGGAGTTGTGCAGCTGATCTAGAAGCTTAACAAAGCGCTCTTTCTGTATTGTGAGGGAAAAAGAAAAGTCATTAGACTGATTATCTTATTTATAAAAAATATACTGTACAGGACAGCAGCATGGCCTGTTTAAAGGGGTGGGGAGGGGGGTTAAAGAACAAGATTACAGTTACAGCTGTACAAACCCCAAAATTGGACGCAGCGAAACGGTCGGAGGCAGAGACGTTGGTGGATGCAGTGGTGTGGGCGTAGAACGCGTTGATATTAGCCAGCAGGCTGCTCATTACCGCGGGAACTCCAGGACACATGTACTTCGTAGACAAGCAGGCAAAATGTCTGGAAGAAAAACCAGAATCACAGAAAAGGATTCCAGTTGGTGTTTAAGAGAGTAACAGTACATACAGCATGTTCTTTCTCCCAAAGCTCTGTATTCCACCTTTCATCTACTGAAGAGTTTATGGTAAAGATGCTGCAGCTAAAAGTGCTCCCAATAATTCATGTTTCCAAGTAGCAAAAATCTAGCCTCGCATTGACCATCCCCTCCTGATCTCGTGCGCGTTCAAGGTTTCACTCGCTAGTCAGTCTGGAGACTCTCCGTTGAAGAAAATTCTGGAGCCGTTTCACCAAACTTAACGCCCAATCAGTGTTGGGTTTTGAGGCGTGGTTGCTGAGGTGTGTGACATTGAACGAGAAGCTACAAAGTTCAGTCTAAAGAACATGGCGGGCCCCAACTAGCTGTTAAGCGTGGCTGTGTCGAGCAAGTTTTCAGCGAGATTATAGAGTATATTTCTTTCACTGAAAGAAGAGCAAAAACACTGCTCTGGAGGCTTTTCTCAGAGGAAAAGATGTTTCTGCTCTTCTCTCCGACTGGTTTCTCGGCAAGAGTAGCCTTGGCTTTGTGGTTACGTGGTTTACAAATGCGCCCGGCTACTGTTAGTGCGATCATATGCTTAGTTGATCTGATTGGTTTATTTGGCCCGTCTATCACCAACATAGGCCAATCAGCTAACCAGTATTTTCGCCTCTTCCCAAAATTACTTCAACGGGAAGAGTTTCCAGATGGATATCGCGGAGCAAATCCAGCAAATCCATCTGGCGGAGCTCAGGTTAAATCTAATGTGCTGACTGGCACAATCTGGAGCCATTCTAATTGCCTGATAGCCGCTAA
Organism: Cyprinodon brontotheroides; assembly: GCA_018398635.1. NCBI lineage: Eukaryota > Metazoa > Chordata > Actinopteri > Cyprinodontiformes > Cyprinodontidae > Cyprinodon > Cyprinodon brontotheroides. The sequence continues at coordinate 2,642,253 of JAGKQL010000022.1, read as the reverse complement.
TAAAGACCAATTATTGGGATGATAACATCTGAGCGAGGCTGAAAACATCCAATTTACTGTGTAAAACAAGACTAACCCAACATGATGAGGGACGCATGAGATGATTGCACAGGTTCTACATAATAGAACAGTATATTTAGACTTCATCTTCCCCTGATGCCAGATGATTTCACCTAAAGAGATACATTGCATTTGCCCGTCCGCCAAAATGCAATGATCGCATAATTTTATAACTCATCAAAATTACACCCCAATCACTGACATTTGATGAAAACGACCCACAAAAGCGTTGCCGGCGCCATCCTCTGTTGTTTTGTTTTTCAGTCTTGCAAACGGATTTGAAAAACTCGCGTGATTTTCCGCAAGATGGCGTGATTTTTCTCTCCTTGGGAGAGAAAAATGCAGAAACAGCAGCTGGATACGATGAATTCAATCTTATACTATAATACACGCACGCTAGATTAAAAAATGATCAGTCAGGGATTAGAGGAAAATAATAATACATAATTTGGCACATAGTGAAAATATTTCTATCATATGGCAGTCTTCTGTGTAGTAGTTGTCATACATTAAAAATTTTCATAAAATTTTTTTTTTCTCTTCTCTTAGACATTGGAGTGGTGTGTATTTAAATGGAGCTAACCATGTTAAATTGGTGAGTAGTAGTAGTGTAAGTTTTTTTAACCACCTGTCAAGATTTTTTTTTTTTTTTTTAGATTTTTTAACATTACAGTTTTCTATATTTTTTCGCAAGCACACAACAGTTTTAAAGCAAAGCTTTAGTTTGAAAAAGAATGTGCAGGAAGGACGGAAAAGAACCTTCCTATGCTCTTCCTCAACACTGAAGTCCTCAGACACCATTTTTTTTCGTTTCTGTTTCTTTGCCGCGGGTAAACAGCACCACTTTCTTCTTCTACAGCTTGCATTGCTTCGGCAAGAGCAGACGCCTGAATGCGCACTTTAAGTCTGGGTTTGGTCTGCCGCTTTCGTAAAAGCGTGCGTGATTCGCGCAGAGTGCTTGCCAGCTTTTCGTGAAATCCTATACACTACTGTTTATGCTCTAAAAACATTCTAAATCATTCGCTTCGAAAGTAAATTCTGGACGCTACCCATTCAGGACACTTGGAATGGCGGTATTGGACGAAAGCAGTATGGGAGGAATATTGACACGTTTTTCTTGGACCTTTTTATGGACCTTTCTTGCCTCGAGAGCCATAGACCTCCATTATTTGAATGTCAGCAGCGGAGCAGCAAAGCCTCCCAGATCTCCGTAGATGCATTTGAGATATCAAAAAGTACTCCAGAGTGTTGTTCAGCATGGGGAATTTGAGTAGAAAATGAAGGCTAATCATGTTTTGGGTGTACTATTCCTTTAAAGTTATTTTCCAGCCCTGAATGACAGGAAGTTGGAATTGGGAGGATAATCAGCTCTACCAAAGAAAGGCGTCTGAGACTTACGTCATAGCTTGGTAGATGGACTCGATCCCGTAGCGCATCGCAAACTCGTCAACTATTTCCTGCGCCACATCGTCAAAGTAGAGCTTCCATGAATCGTCTCCACGAGCCTCTGGGATTCTAACCGCCCCCTGGCCGAGCACGTCGGTGGAAAAGTGGAACAGATTCTGCAGGGAGAAGAAGGAATATGGTTTAAAAGGCCTCCTAAAATCAGAGGATTACAGATTAAAAGAAAAATGGATTTTTATGTGCATTTCACTAAAAATTGTTTTATTAAAGAGGGGAGGAGACGTTTTGGTTTTTCTGATTATAGGATTATTGGATTAGTTATACTGTAATAAGCTTAAAACCAAATAATAAATCATTGTTTCAGAGGAAGAAAGGAAACATTATAGTTATTAAAGTATAACTGAATATTTTCCGCATCATATTTTGTATTGGGTATTACAGGCATCCTGTACAGCTGCTATTTTTCTAAAAACATCCAGAAAACGGCTTCATAAAACATCAGAACATCAACAAACAGTTTCCTCTGTCGATAACCTTAAATCCAGAGGTTTAGGCTGGATTTAGATGATTAAAGCTTTTTATTCTTGTACGTCTTACTCTTGATACAACCGTCTGTTATTGGACAGTTGGTGAAGCACCGCCCACCCAGAAGTTACAGCCTTAAAAGGAGGCCAAGGCCTTCAACCTGCAACCTTAGTGTGCTTTAATGCAGAAGGCTGCCTAGTGTTTCTCTGCTCCTTTCTGTGGGTTATTTTTTCTTCTGCGTTGTTTGGAAATACTTTGGGAAAACTTCAGTCATGTTATTTGGTTGGACGTTATTTGAGAACTTTGAGTAGACTATATATTTTTTTACCTTATGGTTTTAAACACCAACAATTTCATAAAACTATATAATTTGTAAAACTCTCAGTCAGATGTTATTAGGATTAGTAGAAAAAAGATCAGTTACTTGAGAAACTTTTTTACCAAACACTTCTTGGACATAAGCAAATTCCGAAATTCAGTTCATTTCCTCAGATGGAATTTTCCCCCCTATTAAATTAAACTGTTTATCTGTATGTTTGATATGTTTTAATACATCGATTTGCTGTCACATTTTGTTATTTACATTTTAAAGTAAATACATTGATCCTAAATGACCAGTGTGTAAATAATTAGCATTTATTGGTGCAGTGACTTTAACCGTAGTCAGATGCTTCTAAACGTATGAATATTTGCAGAGCAACTGAAGCTACACTAACTTATGGAGAGAAATTAGTTTTAATATTATTTAAAACAAAGAGGATGTTTCAAAAAAGGAAAGAAAGAAGAAAAATTAAGAAAAGTGCATTAAAAATGTTTTACTTTTGAAAAGTTTTAATAAAAAACAAGGTTTTGAGAGTAATTCATAATGTGTATACAAAGGGTTAAAGTCTATTTTTACAGTTATGCTATTTTTTTTTTTTCTTTTCAAAATGTTATAGTTTTCTACTATATTTTCAGATTTTTTTTATTATATTTGCTCACATTTAAAAAAAAACTATTTTCAGATTGTATTTGTAAAAATTATTGGGGTGATGAAGAATGAGTTTTATGAATTGCATTATTTTCAAATCATGATTCCAGCCAAAAGAAATTCTTCTCCCCCCAGAAGTGAAGCGAAATCTGTAAAACAGAGTTTAAAAGAAAGCAAATCATAAAATTCTGACTCACAAAGAAATGTCAACCAATAAAATCTGGAGAAAAGAAAAAAATTTTTTTTAAATATAAATCAGGAAAATTTTAAATCTGAGAAAATATTTGAAATATTCATTAAAAAAAAACGCACACATGTTTAACATTTGATACATGTTACAATTTACTCTTAAAACTTTTATTAATTGAAAAGTTTTCCAAACTCATATTTTTGAAATTCATTTTTTTTTTATTTCCTTTTTTGAAAGGTGTGCTTACGTTCAATAATACTGGAACAAATCTCTCAATACTGATGCAGGAATTCATGCAAAAAGGATAAACCGAAGTATTCGGTGTAGTGACAGTAGAAAACCAGGATACGCTTCTCAGTTCATGGGAGTGATTCTTTATTAAAAATCTTTGATGCTTTTATAATTATAAGCCACAACTGTTAACAATATCTGAAAAAAATATTAAAATATATCATTTTGATCATGACAAGTTTCCATTTTTTAACTAACATTATTAAAGTCGTAGGGAAGCGGCCGTTCCAACCGTTTCTCCCGAATTCTCCTGAGTGGTGCTCAACTTTACATGAGTGAATAAAGTGAATGTGATTGGTAGATTTTTAAGGGGTTGGGATTGTTGTGGTGGAAGGTTTGCCAGAAAGTTTGGTTGTGGCCGGTTTGTGGGAAGCATTTTGCTAACCAGTTAGCAACTTGAAAGTCCTAAGTAGCTTCCCAATGGGAAATTCCATTGGGACCAAGTCGCATGCAAGAGGAGGAGAGTTTAGTGTCGGAGGTCGTGGATGAGTCTCCTCCGGCATCCATTTTTTACTTAGAGGAGGAAAGCGGGGACGAAGATGTTGTGTGGAAGAGGACGCCAGGGCGGCAGAAGCTTGGTTTGGTGTAGAAGGCTTCCAGCCGCACATGTTTGAGCTTCAGCCATTGCCTCGCAACGCTGCCAGTTCTGTTAGCTCTACGCCTGCCGAAGACACAGACGTCCATCCCCGTGAACACAGGGACGGAACTCAATGGTAAAGGAAATTATTCTAATTCCTTATTTCAACTGTTGCGTATATTAGCTGTGACATATATATATTTATATTTTTATGTATTTTTTTTATTTATTTCATGGTAGCTGAAATGGAAGTCCCAAAAATCTCATTGTATCCGTTGCAGAATATGATGACAATAAAGGCTTTTTAACTTTTTAACTTTAATATGAATCAAGATGCGATGACCCGAAAAAATGTGATTGACAGATGACCGTTGATTTATGATTTGCCGAATTTAGCTGTTCAGGCTGACTTTTAATTAACTGGCCTGCATAAGATAACAAAAAAACAACACAGATTTTAAGAAATAATTTGTTGTTTTTTTTAAATGGAAATTTTCTAAATTTTGGGGCAATATAGTCTGATAAAGAGTACATTTATATCCGAGTTTAAGCCAGAATTATTTGACATTAAAAAATTATTTCTCTACGACTTTAAGCATAATGAATGTTTGAACGGTGTTCTAAGTTAATGAGATGAAGCTAAATGTTGAAGCGTTGGGATGTACCTCATGCAAACAGGTGTACTGCACATGATACGGAGCCACTTTCTCCTCTCCTTTGATCTCCACGTTGATTTGCAGCCGAATGGCACCAGACACCGCCGACTTGTCCGTCCTCTTCTCTGTAATCAGACACAAATACAGTCATTCACTTCATTGCACCTTCCCGATTCATAACTCCCATCCAGCCCAGTGCCTGGGCCATGCTTTAAACCAATCTGTTAACACAACTGTAATTACCGGTTATTAAGGTGGCAGCTCTATTGTGTGTGTGTGTGGCGGGGGTCTCTACAGCTCAATGGCAGCGCTAACACATGCATCAGGAGCTCATGTGGATGGCCAAAGATGTTTAAAGCAGAGGTTCTGTGGAGGTGGACCGCCTGGCAGCTCAGCCCTGCTATTTGCCCTGACAGGGACATTATTAAGGGTAATTTTCACACGTCAGCAGCAGGGACAGCTTCCAGCTACGTGATAATTTCCAGTTGTGAGAGAAATAAAGAAGAAAAACGAAGGAAGCAGAGGACAAAATGTTTCAGATGATTTGGGTATTTATAACTACAGATCCTAGTTTGCTATCAATGACATCAGAAGCATATTCCTGTGTTTAGAGTTAAAACAGCGCAGCAGTGGCTAAGGTGTTCGTCCTGTTATCAGTTGGTTGACAGTTCGACCCACTGCAGCTGTGGTTCATAACAATCAGCAGGTGAATGACTGAATATAATGCAACACGCTTTCAGGTGTTTGATATGATTGACAATCAGTGGACCTTTTAATTCCAAGAAATCTCAGATGCTGGAAAAATGTTTATTTTAGCATATTTTATTTTATTATAGTATATTTTTTCAGTTGAATTGACTTGGGGGGGAAAAATGCAGATAAGAGCCATGTGAGAGAATCAACTACCGTAAATTCCGGACTATATCCGCTACTTTTTTCCCGCTGTTTGAACACTGCGGCCTATAATACAGTGCGGCTAATACATGTTTTTTTTCATGCCGCCGTGTGAAAGCATGCAGCATCAACGACGGCTTTCGGAAGGCTGGGCTGCTGCGGGATGAAGAGGACCGCGAGTGCTCAAGTGAGAGCGACAAAGATGAGACTGAAGTCAGTGACAGCATCCTGAAGCTGTTCCATTCAGACACCGAGGAAGAGGACTTTGAGGGTTTTAGTGCGCAGGAGGAAGAAGAAAGTGATTAATGACTTTTCCTGGTCGGCTGCTATGTTGTGCGCTTTATTCAATTAAAAGTAACGGTATATGCAGCATTATTTGCGTGTTACCGACACATACGTATATTTAAATGTGTTACAGGTATTTTGAAATAAAAAGCATTCATAATATGTACCGTATTTGTTTGTTTTATCATACGGATTAAATCAAATGTTAAAAAAATGCTCACGTGTAATATCTTTATCTGTAAATATCTCATACAACGTGGGAAACCTGCGGCTTAAAATCCTGTGCGGCTTATAAAAGTAAAGAATTGATTTTCTTTCTAAAATTAGAGCGTGCGGCTTGTAATCAGGTGTGCTCTATAATCTGGAATTTACGGTAATTTGATTTCTTTTTTATTTCTTATTTTACTATTTGAAAGCAGGGATCGGTAGGATCATAGAGCAGCAGAGTGATGTATCTTCGGTTTATAAGGCATGCAGAATAAGTTTATACACAATATTGATATTAATAATTTGGTTTAAAAAACAATGTATTAGGTCTTGGTTCAATAAGTTATGTTAATTTCAATATGTTTTAATATACATCTAACCAGCCCGACCCTCGGCTTTTTGGCCCTCGATGTATTTGGCTTTGACATCCCTGATTAAGAAGGAGGGCATCGCAGTATAATTGAGGTCGATTACCAGAATCTGTCATTTCATCCAGCAGGGGTCTCTCTTGCACCCAAATTGGCTTATTCCTTTTTTTTAATTAAGGCCTGAATTTAGTAGAGATGCACGATATAATCACCCCCTATCGGTATCGGCCTTAAAACTGAATATCGGACATCGGTCATCCCACCGATATTTAACCCGATATTTGATCAGCTTCTGAGTTTCTTAAGTCTAGAAAAAAAAATGCTTAAGTTCTTCCTCAAAACCTTCTTTTTACAGACTTAAAAACTTCTAAAGCACGAGGGAAAAAATATTGATACATTAAAATATCACAATATCTTCTATATGCTGATATATTGCCATTTACAAACACCATATCAATCTCTTTTACTAATGAAATATTGCTATATGTCATCGTTATGCTACGAAATCCTATATGTCTTCGAAATTTTGCCATATTTTATATGTTGATATATTGGCGGCGATATCGATCTATTTTACTAACAAAAATCTCACAAGAATTTGCAAAATATCACGAGTTTTGTAACAGAGCGATGAAATTTCACGAGATTTTTGAAAGTAAAATAGATCGATACTTACGTTTTTTAAAATCTATTTGATATCAGCATATGAAAATATATTTGAGTATATTATTTTTCAAGGTGTCAGAAATGGATAACAAAACTATTTTCAATGACTACTTATTTTTGTCCAGCTTTAACATCGGTATCGATATCGGTTACCTCGGCTACATGAGTTTTAAAATATGCGACATATACTGAAGACGGCCCAAAATCCACAATATCGTGCATCCCTAGAATTTAGACTTGGAATTAGATTTATTTTTGTCATTTTGTATACAGTCTAAACAAAAAAGACATTTCATTTAAAAACAGCTCTAGACAGCATTTCATTTGCAGCCTTTAAAATCGTAATAAATACATAAAAATAGCACTATAAACATGACTGTATATTTACAGTTCTTTTTAATTTGCATCATAATTCATTTAATGTGATTATTGTTGCATTTAAAACGCTATATTTAAAAAGAGAAGTTTACAAAAACAATTTGGTCAGAAATATTGCGATATATATTTCCGCGAAACTGCTTCCGGTTGATCGTAAAGCCGTCCGTATGTTCGGAAAAGAAGCTCGAGGCGGAGAAAAAGCTAAAGAATGGGGAAAATGCTAATTTCAACAAAAGTGGCTGGAAATTAAAGAATTTGAGATATGGCTGCAGCCTGTCGATGGTAAGATGACGAAGGGTTTTGCTGTGTATATATAAGATTCATAGGTACTTGTTGATGGCATTACAGTGATTTCTAAGAGGATTAAAAAGCATAAATTAGAGTTTCTCATTCCTGTATGAACCCTGTTCCAATAACGAGCCATTAGTGCTGTAAAAACCTCAAAAATAAACAGAATGATGTCTGGGACGTCAAAGTTCCAAATTATTCTCAGATTGAAGCTGGTGAGGGGATGAAAACTTCTTACTTCTTTTTAGCCTTTAGATTTGAAAAAGAACCTAAATCTGGTTTATCTTTATAATAATTTACTAAAACAGCAGTAACTTGTGTTATTTGCGTGTTTAAGGTGGAAGCTGAGCGTAAAAAAAGAGCCACAGTCCTGGAGTCAGAAGGGATGAGAGAGGCCGCCATCAATGTGGCCGAAGGTCGGAAACAGGCTCAGATTCTGGCGTCGGAGGGAGAAAAGGCGGAGCAGATCAACCAAGCAGCTGGTACGTGTGCTTCCTCCCTGGTTCTGAGGTTTTTAGTGGTTGAAGGAAATATTGGTGCGTCTGTAAATGGGTTTTTTGTTTTTCCTTCAGGTGAAGCTCAAGCAGTCTTAGCCAAAGCTGAGGCCAAAGCTAAGGCCATCCGTCTGCTGTCTGCTGCTCTGACTGAGAACGTGAGTGGGCTCCGTTTCTCTAAGTGGACCTTTTTATTGTTATCTATATCCTCAAATGTAGAACTTCATTTAAACGTGTTAGCCACACATTTCTTTTGTGTTTTTGTTTTTTTTTTCCTGACGTGATTCTGAGAAATACAGTATAGAGAAACCATTTTCAGCTCTAAAGGTGCATTCAGACTGAAAGTGGTTTCCTCAATGAGAGCGGCGGATTTGTATATACCCATTTCCCACTGGCCGAAAAATCTATTTAAACCCGGGAACGATCGGCATTTACAGGGTTCCCGCGGGTCCTTAAAAAGTCTTAAAAGGCATTGAATTCTTCAAAATAAAACTGAGGCCTTAATTGGTATTAAAATGTCTTAAATCAGTCTTTTAATTAGGTCTTATTTTTTAAAACATCATAAATAGGATTATTTTTATTACAATTTATTTTTGTAATCTAAATGAAAACATTAAAACTGAAAACACGGTTTTAAATGTTTTTAAATTGATCATTGTAATGTAAATATTGGAAAGGCAGTGGGTAGAAACACTGAGAGGTGCTTATAAGTAATGAGGTTTTAGGCGACCTCTAGTGGAGAAACATTGATAGGTGCACCTTTTAGTTCAGAGATGAATTAGTCTGACACTAAGCTAGTAAAAAGCTAAGTAAAAATAGGACTCTCTTAAAAACAGATAACAGGATTATCCTGGTTAAATAAAAGAATGAAATAAAAAGTTTGCTGCACATTTATAATGATAATAAAATTGTTATTTGTGTTTTTATCTGCTTATATAAACAGAATGGAAACGCAGCAGCTTCCCTTAGTGTGGCTGAACAGTACGTCTCTGCATTCTCCAACCTGGCAAAGCAGACCAACACCGTCCTTCTGCCCTCGAACACCGGGGACATCTCAGGAATGGTCACACAGGTTCGTATCAGCCGCCGCCTGCAGCATCACCCGTCGCTGTAACACCAGTGGTAACCAAAAGTGTTTGTTCTGCCGTATTCAGGCCATGACCATTTACAGCACACTGGCCAAGACTGCTTCACCATCATCAGCAGCGCCGCCGCCGCCGGAGAAGAAGGATGATCTTCCAGACTATTTGGCGTCCCCTGAAGAGCAGAGGACTCAGTGAATGAACTCAGGATGTGAAATGAAGCAGGAAATGATGAAGCGGTCGAGGCTCTGTTGGCCGAGCGGTTCACTCAAACCTTCTCCTGGCTGGACTCAAAGGAGAACGTGCAGACTGTGCGAAGTCGTCCGTCTTTCCCTCGGAGTACGAAAGAAAATGGCATCTGTTAGAGGATCCTCACCGACTGTCTAAGTGAACACATCAGCCTGCAGGCCAGATTTCTGCAGCACTGACCGAAATGTTGGCCCATCTGGAAATGAAATAAAGCTACTTTTACTTTGTACAACCTCCTTTAAAACTATTGGCACCCTTAATAAAGATCATTAAAAACCCTTTGAACTTATATATTTTACCCTTTTTTGCAGTAAGATCATCTTGGCTCAAAAACCATGAGCTTAAATTACATTTTATTTTCTGTCATCCTTACTGTTGTGGTGGGAAAATAAACTTTATTCCTCATAGCTTCCAGTTTTTACTTCTTTTCATTCGTAAATACGGTAAATACTTGCCAACATTTGGAGACTGGCAATAAATGCTTGAATGGCTTGTTTTCTTATTTTTCCCAGTTTGAAGAGCTGTTTCTAAATGAAAAAGGGCCAACGTGTTGATAAATTTAAAAAAACATTTTGCATTTATTTAATAACACTAAGGAGAACCAGTGCGTAAGGAATAACCAACAAACATGGGATTGTTAAATTTATTACAGATCAAATAGTGCTGTTTGTATCAGAACTGCTACATGCTCTATGAAAACAAATTTGTTTTATTTATTTTTTTTTACAAATTTGTTGTCTCCAAAGTATTCATGCTCCATGAGAACCAGACTGGAGTTGCCCTCCACCTTCCTTAAATCAAGGGAAATTGGTGTCTTACAGCTCAAATTGTCTTAAAGTTATTGAAAATAATTCTAATGTCAAAGGGGTTGAACTCTTGCCCCTAGTTTTAAAACTGCAAAGCACAAACCATAATGTTTGCTGCACAATCCAGCAGACTTAGTTAAATAGATTGACACCAATACTGGACCTCTGGGAGGTCATTAATACCTTCAAAATGGTAGTGGCATATATACATTTTTTTGCAGCAGAAATGTAGCATAGATGTATCAGATGCCATTTTTAAAAACAAAGACCTATGACCCCGTGGCATGAGCTATCTTCTATGGAGCAGTGGCTGAGCACTGGATCTAGAAATAAGTAAAAATGTCTTAGATTAATGTACCGGTATTTACCCTTAATTTCAGTAGGTAAATGAGATAGTTTGCCACAGGAATGAGTATTTTTACTCTTATAATAAGATGATTATATAAAATGTACTTGAAATAAGAGAATGCATGTGTGTTTTCTTTTAAAGTGTATTTTAAGTGTCTGGTTCCGTTGGCAAAATGTTTTTTTTACCTCCTCAATCTGAGAACAAATGCACCTATTTTCAGAGATGGCAATGTGCACTTACTCGTTCCGCTGTGACGAGTAAAGTAATAGAACTTGTGTTAAAAATACTCTGGTAAAAGTGGAAGTACTGATTAAAACTTCTTTACTCAAGTAAAAGTAAGAAAGTACAGTGCTTGTAAATTTACATAAAGTATAAAAATTTAAAGTAGAAACTACTTTTTTCCTGCCGTTGCCTACATTTTAAATGGATGTCTACCAATAGGACTAGATCTCCGTTGTGTTCATTTTCAATCATCTCATCGTTCATGCTACTATTATGCTAACCACCGCTAACAGCTGCAACAAATGATTTGCCGCTAATGAATAATACCAATCTGTCGATTCATCTTGTAGCGGTGCGCCAAATGCAACGTAGACTCTTAATCCAATTAGATTGAATTTGGTATTGATGACGTGAAAAATAATAACGGTAACTCCATTGAAATGATTCAAAACCAAAGTAAAGAGCCAAATTTTTTAAATGTAAGGAGTAGAAAGTACAGATATTTGTGGTAAAATGTAAGGAGTAGAAGCAAAAGTCGTAAAGTAAAGTAAAAATATCAGAAAAATCTACTTGAGTACAGTAACGAAGTATTTAAACTTCGTTACTTCCCATCTCTGCCTATTTTAAGAAAAATAACTTCTCTAGATTTTGATTTTTTCCAGTGAGAGAAAGCGGCTGAATCAGCTGATCAGGAAGGCTAGTTCTGTCATTGGATGCCCTCTGGACTCAGTGTAGGAGGTGGGAAACAAAAGAATCCTAACTAAATTGACATCTGTTGCAAAATGTCTCCCACCCCGTGCATGAAGCTGGTGCTGAACTGGACAGCTCCTTCAGTGACAGACTGCTGCACCTTAAATGCACCAGGGAGCGTTATCACAGATCCTTCCTCCCAGCAGCTGGAAGACTCTAGAACCACCACTGTTCCCAACAACCTCAATAAATAGTTACATTCATGCTGGTTTTGTGCAGTTTCTATCTCAGTCAAATAACCTGCTGCTGCCATTTTGCACATTCTGATGTTGCTGCTATTTTCAAATATCCATTACTGTAAAAATGTCCACAGCTGTATATTGGTTATTTATTCTCCAGGTGCACAGTTTTTATACTGTTAAAACACTTTAAAGTACAGTATTTTATAGTTTATTTTTTAACTCTTCACTATTATGTTATTCTTATACATGTTTTAAGGTCTTCATTTGTGTGACCATTTTTTTCTCTAATCTTTTTGCTGTTGTAAACACCAGAATTACCCCATAGTGGGACAATAAAGGGATTTTCTATTGTATTCTATTCTAAAGTTATCTAGTCAAACATTCACTTCAGTATTTTAGGCTGTTTAGCCCAAAATATTGTGGACTCATTTTCATATCACTACATTTTTTTTAATACATTAATAAACGCCACGTTTAAAAACTGAACACTTAAGTAGCAACTTCTTTTATTTACAAACTAAAATATTTAACTTATCATTAAAATAATTTTCCAGCTAAATATTAAGCACTAAAGTATAAATATAGTCCTAATTCGCAAGCTAAATATTTAGTTTACAAACCAAACATTTGCTTCTAAATAAATAAATTATTTCAACTAAACATTTAGCTTCCAATTATTTATGACACAAACTAAATATTTAGTTATAAACTAAACGTTTTGTGTGGACTTAAAACCTTAATTTGCTGATTTTGTATTTAGTTTGGACATAAACATTTAGATTGAAACTCGATATTAATTTTTGAAGATAAAAACTTTAATTTGTAAACAAAATATTTAGCTTGATGATACAAAAAGTTTTCTAAATAAATATTTATGTAAATTAGATACTTAACTTTCAAATTAAATATTTAGTTTGGAAATGTGGTATTTATAAACGAATACATGATATGGTTATTATATTATTTTGAAAAATTAACCCCAATTATTTTTCTCCTGGGACTAAATAGTATATTGATGGGAAAAAAGTATATGTTAATTATTTTATGTATAAATTTTACATTATTTTGCACTTCTCGCTGTGCAGCGTTATTCTACAAGCAATAAGATCTAAATAAAATTTGATATAATTAAGATACAGCTGAGTTTTCTAAGCGTTTTCTTTGCTGCCCCCGGACTAAAAAAGATGTAACACCTCCGGTGGTTACAGGAAAACTAGTCCGCCGTGAACTTCCGCCGGGTTTCCTGCCTGGAATGTGAATGAGTCCAAATGAAGGTGAAGGAGCCTCCCGTCTGCTCCGTGTTTACCTGAGTCACCAGGACTTCTGTGTTGTTTACATACACACAGCTCCACGACCGCCTCCACGCAGAGAGGTGAAATCCACGCGGATACAAGGTCAGTGACTGAGACAGGAAGGTTTAGCCACAGCTAGCAGGGTTAACTCGGTGCTGTTAGCCGGTTTAACTGTTTTACTTTCACACTGAGCGGACGGTTATTTCTCCAAAGTTACACGATTTGATTTTTTAAAATATATATCAGATTTATAACTGGTAGATTTCTTGTGTTTCCTCTGACGCGCTGTCACCGCTCAGGATGAAGGGACTGACGGTTCTGTCTCTGCTCGTCTGGCTCTGCGCCGTCTACTTCGTGGGCATCTACCTGTTCGTGGGCGGCTTCCTGCTGGTGAGGCTGGAGGTGAACCGGACCAGCGCCTGCGGGGACGTGCTGCAGCCCGGCGTGGAGCCGCTGGACTTCTGCCAACCCCGGCCTCGGTTCCGCAGGGCTGTGATCCTCATCATCGACGCCCTGAAGATCGACTTCGCCCGGTTTGACCGAAGCAACACCGCGCCGCGACCCTACGAGAACAAGCTGCCGGTGTTGGAGGAGGCGGTGTCCTCCAGGCCCAGCCAGAGCCGCCTGTACCCGTTCAGAGCAGACCCACCGACCACCACCATGCAGAGGATCAAGGGCTTCACCACGGGCTCCCTGCCGACCTTTGTGGATGTCGGCAACAACTTTGCATCCAGCGCCATCTTGGAGGATAACCTCATCCACCAGCTGGGACAGATGGGTGAGCTGCACCTTCAGAAGCACAACAGCAACAACAAAAATAAAACAGCTACATTCTGATGTAAGATTTCACTTATGATGACGTGAACAGCTTTGATTGGTTCTTTCCAGGGTTCCTGCAGATCCTTAAAAAGTCTTAAAAGGCATTGAATTCTTCAATATAAAATCAAGGCCTTAATTGGTATTAAAATGTCTTAAATCAGTCTTTCATAGGTCTTAAAATTGTTAACACATCATAAATAGGATTTTATTTTTGTAATCCATTCCGTAAAAGTTCAAAAAACAATCCACTGGACTTGGTTTCCAAGATTTGAAGACGCTTTCGCTCCCCTCCAGGAAGCTTTCTTAATTCAAATGTCTGGATCCTACTGCAGTTTGAGTCTTTATATAGACCTTATACTCCTTAACAATAATACCTCCTTAATGACCGACCCTTAACAATCATAGACAGGTTTCGTAGGTATTACAGGACCACAATCCCCTTTAACGACCGACCTTCAGAATCATAGACGGGTTTCAGATATTAGAGGCTAACGATGGAACTAACGACCCATTCATCGGTTACCATTGCATGTTTTCCAAGCGATACAAAACGTTGTCTATAAGACTCAAAACTCACTGCAGATCCAGACATTTGAATTGAGAAGCTTTCTGGAGAGGTGGAGAAACGTCTTCAAATCTTGGAAACCAAGTCCAGTGGATTGTTTTTAAAATTCTTTCGGAATGACTACACCTGGATGACTTGAGAGAATCTTCATCAACAATAAAAAAGATGACGCAGCCGGACCTTAGGGTGACTTGCCAGTAACGTTTTTATCTGGACAACATGGGGGGACAATTAAATTCAATGATAAATAGGCCATCCAAGAGTTTTCTGCATGGCTAAAACCACTAACAGGGAATGTAGATGAGGCACGATGGGAATCAAGGCAGTGGAGACACATCTACGAAGCGTGAAACTCGAAGAATCAAAATGAATTTATGGAGAAGGAGCCGATATTTCTCCGTTCTGTTCCACCCTTTTCTCTGCGACGCCTCCACAGCATCTATCACATCACCAACAGCGCCAGTAGAAACAAATCTCAGGAAAATGTTTGGCGAAAGTAGAGGGATACAGTAGGAACAAAGC
>JAGKQL010000022.1:2610634-2626787 GCA_018398635.1 Cyprinodon brontotheroides | reverse complement strand
TTTAAAAACAAAGAGCTGTCATTTACAGTTTGTATTTAGCTTTCTTCCTATTTAGAAATTTGTCCAAAGTAATGGTTAATGTTAAAATAAACATTTGGGGTAAATTTGTTGCTACCAGGTTTTTCTTGTGTTTGTCAAGTTGGTCTTAAATTTATATTTTAAGTGGCATTAAAAAGTCTTGATTTGAACTTGCCTTATGCTGTAGGAACTGTCCGGTTCTGTTCTGCGTACCATTTTCACTCAGCAGTTATCTCTGGTTCTGAGCTCGGTTCAATCTGGACAAACTTTCCAAAGGGGCGTGTAAACGGGGCTATAACCGCATCTCCAGCTGGTTTTTCTTTATTTAAACATGAAGCCAAATGCTGCAGCAGAAGCAGACACTGCGGTGGATTTTCCTTCTCTGATATGAAGCAGCATCTATTTCCGGTCGGTGGAGTGGACAATCACCCCGGAATCAAAAATACTGAAGGATTCTGGGAGGACTGAACGTTTATCCTGCTTTCTGTTTCCCAGGTAAACGGGTTGTCTTCATGGGCGACGACACTTGGGAAAACCTGTTCCCTAAAAAGTTCTACCGCTCTCTGCCTTTCCCTTCCTTCAACGTGAAGGACCTTCACACTGTGGATAACGGCATCCTGCAGCACCTCTACTCCACCAGTACGTGGAAACCGCCGCGCTGGAGCGCCTGTTTGAACGTCATGCCGGCGCCTCTGTCCATCACTCTCCCATGTGTCTGTTTCTGCTGGTTTCTGCAGTGGTGGGCGATGACTGGGACGTGCTGGTGGCCCATTTCCTTGGAGTTGATCACTGCGGGCACAGGTTTGGGCCCGACCACCCCGCCATGTCCGACAAGCTCACCCAGATGGACGGAGTGATCAGGTTGGCAGTTTTTCATGCTCCGATATACATTAAATTAGACAAAGCCGGTCGTTTAGAGCGACGTAATGAAGACATTTTACCGTATTTGTCTTTCCTTCCAGGGCTGTGATCGACCGCCTGCAGAACGACACCCTGCTGGTGGTGATGGGGGACCATGGGATGACCGACACAGGAGACCATGGAGGAGAGAGTCAGAAGGAGACAGATGCTGCGCTCTTCCTCTACAGTCCCTCCGCCATCTTTCCTGGTCCGCCGTCTCAGGTGAGCAACTAGGTATTAATTTAATTCAGTTTACTCATATAGCACCAATTCACCACACATGTCATGTCAAGGCACTTTATAGACAATTCAACCAGATTATACAGTCAGATGGGTTCAAAGTTTTCTATCTAAGGAAAACCAGTTGATTGCATCGACTCATTGACTCTATAGCAATCCCTTGCACTAAGCATGCTTGTAGCGACAGTGGAGAGGAAAAACTCCCTTTTAACAGGAAGAAACCTCCAGCAGAACCAGGCTCAGTGTGGCGGCCATCTGCTGAGGCCGACTGGGGTTCAAGGAGACAGAAGCAGAGAATACAAAAAGCAAATGTAAAAGGCGGCACCATCCAGGAAACACACAGTCACAGTCAGAGAAACAGGACCACACTGAAAAACAGGCCGATCTCAACATCTATAAACAAAGGTGTTGATGGCAGCAGCACGGCTGATATTTCTCTCAGGATGGAGTCACAGCCAAACAGGAACAGACCAGATGAAGCTACTATGAGAAAAAAGCAGAGAGCATAAGATTGAAATAACAAATACTGCAGAATGGGAGAATAGAGATAGAATGATAAAAAGGGGTTCCTGTGTCCTCCAGCAGTCTAAGCTTATAGCAACATGAATGCAGAAAAAAGTACTTTGGATGAGGTATAAGAAAGTTAGAGCCACAGTGGGGCCAAAGTAGCCTCATGAGACCATCCTGATCTCGCGCCCAGCTTTCAAGGTTTCCTTCGCTTAATCAGTCTGGAGACTCTCCGTTAAAGAAAATTTGGAGCCGTTCACCAAGCGAGCGTCCAATCAGCGTTGGCTTTGAGGCGGGTTGAGGTGTGGCGCAACGAGAAGCGCGACAGTTCAGTCTAAGAACATGGCGGCTTCAGCCGGATGAAACTAGCGTTAGCGTGGCTATCAAGCAAGTTTTTATGGAATTACAAGAGTATTTCTTCACTGAAAAAGAAAGGCAAAACACTGCTCTGGAGGCTTTTCTCAGAGGAAAGAGATGTTTTTGCTCTTCTCCCGACTGGTTTTAGAGCAAGAGTAGCCTGGCTTGTGGTTGTGTTTTTGTCGTCGCTCTGTTAGTACATCATATGCTTCGAGATCTGATTGGTTTATTTGGCCGTCTATCACCAACATAGGCCAATCAGCTAACCAGTATTTTAAGCCCCTTCCCAAAATTACTTTTAGCGGAAGGTTTCCAGATGGATATGCGGAGCAAATCCATCTGGTGGAAATCAGGTTAGGGCCAAAGTAGAGCCAAGGAGAAACGTCTATCTGGACTGAAATTCTCCCTGCCAAATCGGCTATTTATGTTCTACCTTCACCTATCTCTCTTCTTTCCCAGCAACTAAGCTCAGATCACCCTGTTTTTAACTATAAGCAGCATCAAAAGGAAAGTTTTAAGCCTAGCCTTAAAAGTAGACAGAATGTCTGCCTCCACGGGACTAAAACTGGTAGTTGGTTCCACAGGAAGGAGCCCTGATAACTAAAAAGATCTGCCTCCCATTCTACTTTTAGAAATTCTAGGAACCACTAATAATGTAAACCTTACAGATTGAGAGAGAAGTGCTTTCTGTTAGAACATGTAAGGAACAATCAGATACTCTGATATTGTAGATGGAGCTTATATCAGAGATATGAGTACAGAGGTGAACATATCAGTTTTCAGCATTGTAGTCTAGTTGTTAAAAAAAAAAAAAAAAAAAAAGGGGATGGTGGAATTTTTTATTTTTGAAGCCTTCATAGCCTAATTAAAATAGTCTATTAACCTAAAGCAATATGCATGGTATGGTTGTTACATGTCGGTACATCTCTCAGGCTACTCGTTAAGCCCACAGCCTGCCGAATACTGAAAGGGCAATATTATTACCATTACTGTTAACAGAGGTCCTTAAAAGTCTTAAAAGGCATTGAATTCTTCAAAAAATAAAACTAAGGCCTTAGTGGTATTAAAATGTCTTAAATCAGTCTTTAGCAAACTTTAAGGTCTTAATTTTTAAAATATCATAAATAGGATTATTTTTATTACGATTTATTTTGTAATCTAAATAAAACGTTAAAATTGTATAATTTTTTATTTTATAAAAAGGAAAAGAAAAATATATGAGCGTCCGATAATATAGCGAGAAGGAACCAATAAAGCGTTGTTGCTGCCGGGACATTTGGGGAGAAGATACCATTTACTTTGTCACGGGAAAACATGAGCAGAGATGGCAAATGTAATAAAGAGGTAATGTCTCCAGCCAGAGGTTTTCTCCTGTGGCTAGGCTTTCAGGAGGGTATACATGAGGCTTTCAGTAGATTTGAATGCAGAAGTCATTCTCAAAGGCGATGGGAATTAAGGCGGTGGAGTCGCACATGCGAAGCACGAAGCGACAAAGCGTCAGGAAATGGAGTTTACAGAGAAACAGCCGGTATTTCTCGGTTTAGCTGGTTTCCACCACTTGATATATACAGCACCTCCACTTTATCACCAAATCAAACATTACTAAGAAAACCACATACAAGAAAAATAGCTGCTAAAAGACTTAGCACTGTAGTTAGCTGGTGAAAAGACTTTAAAACTTGATTTGTTTTGTTCCCTGCTAAAACAAAGTTTGTGATTTAAGTTAAATAATTGTTAAAACATCTATCTGTCATTTGTGTGTTTTTAGCTTTCTTCCTGTATGGGAAGCTTTTCAAACTTTGAAACATTAGTGCACAATAGTGCGGTGGTTTATGTTAAAATAAACCTCTTGGTTAGAAGTTAGTCATGTGGCTTAGTTTTTCTTGTGTTTTCTTGTGAATTTGATTCTAGAAATCTTTGCATTTCAAGTGGCATTAAAAGGACTTGAATTTAACTTGCCTTATGCTGTGCGGAATCATTGCAATTACTCTTAATATATAGTAGAAATTTTACACGTTATTAAATGATAAAATGTCACAGGGGATGTTATATCATTTAAGAAGCAGGATTTCATCCCCCCTCCACTCCAGTACTGGTTGTCGGTCTCCGCCAAGTGGCGTCAATTGTTTACCGGTGATTTTTGCATGCCTTTTCCGCAAAATGGCGTCTTGGCGCTTAGAAGAAATGTCGCATTGACTGGCGGGAACTTACCCGATTTTCTAAATCGCTTGTTTTCGGAAGCATGTTAGCACAGCAACCCATTGACTTTAGCGGACAGGCTGCTATGTAAGCAGGCCTTTGGTCCTTCGTTTGCTTTATGCTAGCGGTTGTTTACCCGGCGCCTTTCCTAAAATGGCGTCTTAGCAACAAATGTCGCGTGACTGGCGGAGACCCAATCGACCTGGACAGCGATGTATTCTGAAAACATTTCTGTTGTTTGACAGTTTGTTGTTTTTCTCTTGCAGGACGAGCCGGATGTTGTTCCTCAGACGGACCTGGTTCCGACTCTGGCCCTGCTGTTGGGAATACCGATCCCGTTCAGCAGCGTGGGGCAGGTCCTGCTGCCTTTGTTTGCGCCGCATCAGCAGACAGAAGCCGCAGATGGACGCCTCAGCCAGCTGGAGGCGCTGTGGATCAACACCAAACAGGTCGGTGGTTAATTCACAGACTCGGTGTTTTCTGGACGAGCGTTAGAACCCTTGAAGCATGCGGCGCTTTTTTTCCCCCGTTGTTCCTGAAGGTGAACCGCTTCCTGGAGACCTACTCCGGTTTGGCCAAAGACATCGACCCAGAGAGCCTCTCTGAGCTGAAGGCTCAGTTCGCCCGCCTCTCCTCAGAGTACCTCAGCACGCTCAGAGAGGGGCGGGCGCCCTCGCAGCGCCTGGCCTCCTCCCTGCAGGCTTACCTCACCGCCGTCAGGGACACCTGTCGAGCAACGTGGGCCCGATTCAACCCGGCGAAGATGGCGGGCGGTTTGGCCGTGTTGACGTTCGCCTGCTTGGCGTGTTTGGTGACGTCAGAGCTGTCCGTGGTGCTGACGGAGGAGAAACGCGCAGCGCTGAAGGCCCCGGCTACCGTGGCCATAGCTGTCGGAGTCGGTGTCGCCGCCGCTCAGCTGCTGACCCGGGGTTACGCGGAGGCGGCGTGGAGCCTGGCGGCGGGTGCCATCAGCTCGGAGATGATCTTCCTATGGAGGGCCTGGCGGCTGAAGCGCTCCGCCGTTTTAAAGAACGGAGCCAAAGCTTCGAAGCTCTCCAGGTGGCTCATCCCGCGCCGCCTCCTGCTGCCGTGGCTCGCCGTGGCGCTCCTCCGCTGTGCCTCCCTGCTCTCTGACAGCTATGTGATCTACGAAGGCCGGGTCGTGACCTTCCTCCTGCTCTCTCTGGCGCTCTGCGTTCCCATCCACCTCAACTGGAACGGCCATCTTCTGCCTCCGACGCCCGATCCTCTGAAGTCTGCGGGGCTGCTGCCTTCACCCACTTTAACTCCAGCAGTCATCAGGAAGGAAAGCGGCACCCTGCTGGGCTGCCTGGGTCTTCTGGTCCTCTGCTCCTACCTGTCGCTATGGTTTCACGGCTGCAGAGAGGAGCAGGGCCTCTGCCAGCCGTCGCCGTTTCTCTCCCCGCTCTCGCGGCTGCAGGACAACCAGCTGAAGAACATCTACTACATTTTATCTGTCGCCTCTCTGGCTGTTTGTGCGTACCTCCTGAGACTCTGCCTGTGTCACTACGGCAACCTCAACTCCTCTGGGGGTTCCGCTTTCGCCGCTCGGTGGATTCTGCCGCTGCTTTGTGTTTGCACAGGGCTCCACTGGGCCGTCGGAGCCACGGCGGAGGACGCTTTCCGGCAGCTGGCGGAGCTGATCCGCACGGCACAGCTGGCCCTGCCCAGAGCCGCCTTCTGCCTGCTGGGGGCGGCGCTGTCCCTGGTCTGGGCGGACCCGCTCACTGTGTTCATGAAGACCCGGAACGCAGCTTCATCCAGAAGCTCCGCCCTCCCTCCTCCCCGCTACCGGGCGAGCACCGGCATCAGCCCGCAGGCCGAGCTGCACCACCTGATCCCACAGATCTACCAGCGCATGCGTCGCTCCCTGGAGGACGGGGAGCTCAGCGGAGGCGGCGAGGACGACAACAGGCCCGCGGTGGAGGCCTACGGACTGGGAACGGTGTACTCCGCTCCGCTGCTGCTGTTCTGCGGCCTGCTGGGAGTCGGGCTGCTGCTGCTGCACCCGGAGGGGATGAGTCTGGCCTTTCTGCTGCTGCTGCTAGAAATGGGAGCTCTGCTCCACATCCACGCCTCCTCCACCACCCTCAGCGGCTCACCTGGAGCTAACCTGGGTAAGAAATCCCTCCTGTGCTGATCCTCCAGCGTTAAAACCAGGATGCTGCTTCTCATCGTTTCTCCACGTTTCCCCCTAAGGTGCTTTTAACGTCCCGTGGACGCCTGTGGTGTTGTGGTCGCTGGCTGCTTCACAGTTCTTCCACGCCACCGGTCACCTGCCCACCTTCCCTTCCATCCAGTGGGGGGCGGCCTTTGTGGGATTCCCAGACGGACACGTGGGCACCGTGCTGCCAGCCTCCCTGGTTACCCTCAACACCTTCGCCTCACACATTTTATTTTCTGGTGAGTAAATGAACATTTTACTAAAATAAACTTTTTTGATTTCAGGGCTTTATGTCATTAATAGTAATAATAATCAATTTTATGATGTTTTTTTACCCAAGTATTATGTGAGAAAAATCCTAGTGACGTTTCTGGTTTCCCAAACCTTCTAGATCTTCACCTCCTCAGAGAAGACATGTTTTTCTATGTATGACATTTCTGTAGCGAGACATTAAAGAGCTGAACATGAGAAGAAAAGGAAACTTTCGCTGCTGGCATAAAGCCAATTACAAATAATAATAAATATACATTAAGAATACAAGATATAAGGTAATTATATAAAAATATACAATGAAAGGAAAGTTAAATTACTAATGTTTAAATGACTCTGTTAAAGGCTGCTCTGAAAATACGTTTTTAATCAGGGATTTGAAGCAACTTCAGCTCTTTGACTGTTTTCTGGGTGTTTATTCCAGATTAGTGGAGAATAGGAAAATCTGCTTTTTCATGTTTGGTTCTGGTTCTGCTGAGTAGATTAGATCCAGTAGAACTCAGAGGTCTGGCTGTATTAAAGTTTGGTCTTAAGCCATTCAGAGTGCTGGTGAAGATTGCTCAGTCATCCAGGTTATAGTCATTCCAAAACAATCCACTGGACTTTGTTTCCAAGTTTGAAAGATGTTTAAGCTTCTCATCCAGGAAGCTTTTTCAATTCAAAATGTCAGCAATAGTGTTGAGTTTGAGGCTTTTATAAAGTGGACCAATCAGAGATATAGACAGGTATGGGGCATTGCAGGCTAACAAAAGGAACCAAACGACTCCCATTCCAAAGGGGCGGACCTGTTTGTCCGGTTCAATTTGCATGTTTTCTAAGCCCAAGCAAGACTTTGTTATTAGTCCACTGTATAAAGCCTGGAACTCAACGCTATTTCTGACAGTTTGAATTAAAAAGCTTCTGGTTTGGAAGTTTAAACGCTCTTCAAAACTTGGAAACAACAGTCCAGTAGATTGCTTACTTTTGGAATGAGACTATGTGATTTTTAGGCAACAAAAGAGATTAGGCCACAAAAAAAAAAAAGATAACTGATTTTTAAATTTTATTTCAGTTTAACATGGGGAAAAAAAGTCAGAAATTCTGACTTTAATCTCAGAATTCTGTCTTTTTTTTCAGAATTCTGACTTTCAATCTCAGAATTCTGACTTTTGTTCTCCAGAATTCTGAGAAAAAAGTCAGAACTTTTTCAGAATTCTGACTTAATCTCAGAATTTTGACTTTTTTTCACTGACTTGTGACTTTTTGAACTACTGAATTCTGACTTTAATCTCAGACTAGGGATCTCTTAATGTAGATGTGAGCAACCATCTACATTAAGATGTGGAGCACTCAGCTTCACTGACAACAGATGTGAGTTGTTTGAGGTGGCCAGTGACACATTGGTGGATAAATGATGGAATTAGGCAACTTTTTACGTGCCCGAGGGGTCCCCTCATTAATGGAGGAGCAGAAGGTCATTAAAAAAGAGAGCTAGTCTCTAAAACAGACATAGTTATGGCTTGATGCTAACATGTTTGTTAGGTGCTGTCAGAATTCTGAGAAAAAGTCAGAATTCTGAAAACTTTTTTTTTTTAAACTGGCCCTATTCCTCTTCCATAGATGTTATAGACTAACAGACGTTATTTTAAATTATTTTTCCGAGATACGATACAGAGAAGCCAGAGGAAGGATTTTAGGACCAGGCTGATGTTCTCCACTTTCTAATCTCCAGTGAGGACGCAGGCAGCAGCATTCCGGATCAGCTGCAGCTGTATGATCCTTTTTCTTTTCTGGGCAGACCTGTGAAAACACAGCTGCAGGGATTTATATTAAAGATGAAAGAAGCAGGGATTAGATTATCAAGATATGAGTCCTTTAATCCTGGAGATGATAGAAGGCTGACTTTGTTCCTTTCTTTATTAGCCTCTGAAGGTTCAGGTCTGAGTCCATCGCTACACCCACATTTACAGCCTGATTTCTGGTTTCTAGCTTTAGTAGCTGAAGTTGTTTGCTAACTTTAAAACACTCCTTGTTTGATCAGATTTAGCTAAAGACCGTTTTATATTTGTTACCCAGAATGGGTTCATAGTCACCTGCTGACATGATGTGTGTTGTCTGCATAGTTATTGTCACTTATGTCTTAAATAAGATATTTTTAAAGTATCCAACCTCAACAGACTCCTTTAGAAAGGGACACAATTTCAAACACTTCCTTTTATGAAATTCAGCCTATAAGCAGGAAACTCAACTTTATTGTCATAATTGTACTCAGGTTTATTTCTTCCCAGTTTTTTGAGATGGAAAATGTATTTTATTTTTAAATGTAATTTACCCTTTAAGTTTAACTCTGTGTAACCCTGCTTTATAAAATGGGGCCAAGTTTATTTTGGCACATTGTTTTTTTCATTTGATTTTATCACATAACGTGACAGTAAATTTAACTACGGTTTGCTTTTTTTTTTAAAGGAAAATGAGAAAAAATGACATGTCTGAGGTGAAACTTCTGTTATCGCATTGGAAGTCAATTAAGATTTCTGATTGTTTCCCAGTGGGTTGTCCTTTGCTGCTGTTCTGGCCTCTGGTGCGTGAGGTCAGAGGGAGCAGAGGGGGCCGAGGTTACGGGGAAGAAGGCGAGGACGCCGTGATGGAAATGAGACTGAGGGAGAACCCCCATCAGTTCAGCGCCGCTCTGCTGCAGCTCGCAACACGCTACCTCTTTATCCTGGGAGCACAGGTCAGGTCGTTTTCTACTGCCTCGTTTGTTTATGTGCCTTTTCTGTTTTAAATTATGAAACCTCCGTGTCTCACCTTCCCTCAGACGTTTTCCTCAGTCTGTGCTGCTGCCATTCTCAGGAGACACCTAATGGTGTGGAAGGTTTTTGCACCCAAGTGAGTATCTGACTTCATTTCCAGCTTTAACAGTAAATGTTTTTAAAAATCTGGACAAAGCGTAACCACCCAACCCAAACTATGGTTGCCACATGCTCATCCAGGAGAAGTTAATCCTGCAAAGTTAATGACTGGAAGCAATCAGCTGGTTTTCCATAGAAAACTTTGAACCATCCTGACTGGGTGATCTACCTGAATTCTCTCTGTAAAGTGCCTTGAGATTACATTTTTTTGTGAATTGGCGCTATATAAATAAACTGAATTGAATTTAACTTTAAGTTGCTGACACCCAGGCCAGACAGGGCTACTGTGGGGAGAAAAACAGAGAACATGAAGCTAAAATCTAAAATAACACCAAAAAACTGCAATATAGAAGAAGGGTACAAGAATATAGCAGAGTGAGGGGAAAATGGTCTTTATGTCCTTCAGCAGCCTAAGTCTATAGCAGCTTAACTAATACTGAGATAACTCAGAATAAGCTGTGTCTATTTATTCATTTGATCAAAAAGGAAACTTTAAAACTCATACTTAAAGGAATAGTACACCCAAAACATGATTAGCCTTCATTTTCTACTCACCCCCATGCTGAACAACACTCTGGAGTACTTTTTTTGATATCTCAAATGCATCTGGAGATCTGGGAGGCTTCTTGCTGTCTGCTGACATTCAAATAACGGAGGTCTATGGCTCCGAAGAAAGGTCCATAAAAGTCCACAAAAACATGTCAATGTTCCTCCATACTGCTAGATCCAATGTATTCCAAAGTGTCTGAGTGGGTAGCGTCCCATAATTTACTGCGAAACGAAGTCATTTAGAATGTTTTTAGAGCATAAACAGTAGTGTATAGAGGATTTCCTGAAAGCGCGTTCACGGCCGCTACAGGAAGCCGCAGACCAAACCAGATGAAAGTGCGCATTCAGCGTCTGCTCTGCCGATAATGCAAGCGTAGAAGAAGAAATGTGCTGTTTACCCTTGCAAAGAAAGAAACAACGAAAAAGAAAAATGTCTGAGGACTTCAGTGTTGAGGAAGAGCAGGAGTTCTTTGCCGAGCTGAATGCACTTTCATCTGGTTTGGTCTGCGGCTTTTCCGAAGGCCTCGTGAACTCGCGCCGCTTTTAGGAAATCCTATACACTACTGTTTATGCTCTAAAAACATTCTAAATGACTTTGTTTCAGTAAATTCTGGGCGCTACCCACTCAGGACACTTGGAATACATTGGACGAGCAGTAAGGAGGAATATTGACACGTTTTTTGTGGACTTTTTATGGACTTTTCCGCCTCGGCCATAGACCTCCATTATTTGAATGTCAGCAGACAGCAAAGAAGCCTCCCAGATCTCCAGATGCATTTGAGATATCAAAAAAGTACTCCAGAGTGTTGTTCAGCATAAGGTGAGTAGAAAATGAAGGCTAATCATGTTTTGGGTGTACTATTCCTTTAAGGTATGCTGTTTGTCCTCCACCTTGTTACAAATGATAGTGTGATTGGAGATGCTTTAGATCCTAGAATGGTAAACATTAAGGGTGTAAATCACATCCATCATGGCGATTTGATTCAGTATCTATTTACTGACCCAACGATTTGATTATTTTCGATACTCAAGAATACACCACGATGTGATTCGATTAATTGTTTTTTTTACCTTACAGGCTAGACAAAGTTTCAAATTTGAAATAAATCAATGAAAGCTGTAATATCGTTATGCATTTTTATTTTTAGAAACAACAGCAAATAACAGAAGTAGAAAAGTTGTACTACCCACCTATTCCTATTAAAACCTCATTCACTGAAAAATAATAATAGCCCTGCATTATATGGATTCTGAAAGGCCTTGCATCAAATACTGCAGAAAATCAGTGCAATGAGTGCAATGCAATACCTGGGCTCCAGTACGTCCCGCCCCCTCCACAGACGCTCAGCTGCTTCCTCTCCCAGATTGTAGCTGACGGCAAACAGTGCCGCAGACAGGAGGCGGCTTGTTTTGTTTTTATGACCGAAATTGAGGAAAACAACTCGCGTGAAGTTTGACCAGCTAGAAGAGCGAGGTGCTTGAAACGCTGAGAGACCCTTTCCAGCTGAGATCTCCTCCGCTTTTTTGGCCCTCATGTCCCTCCGTCGCCGGGACTTCAACTGCGCCCCCACTTCCTCTCCTGCCGGCTGTATCTAGACCCACAGCGTATAGCTCAGACCACGCTTCAATATTGAGCATAAATCAAAAATGTCTGCATCAAGCTCACTGCAACACACTGCTGTAAGAGTATAACCAGGAGGCGAGGTAGGAGGGGAAAATAGGGTTTTAGCGCCACGCGGGAGGGAGAATTACATTCCAGGAAGCAAATGGATAAAATAGACCCGGGAGGGAAAAAAAACATGAATCGATTCTCTTAGCGGACGTGTCGATGCATCGGATCGTTGGCTGTTGGATCGATGCATCGATACAAAACCATTATTATTTACACCCCTAGTAAAAATGAAAAATGTTTAAAGAAAACTTCTTTTTTTTTCTTCCCCCAGGTTGATGTTTGAAGCCTCCGGGTTCCTGGTGAGCAGCACGTTCCTGCTGATCGGAGTCACGTTAGTCATCAGAGTCGACGTGGCCGTGGGCCGCTGGTTTAAAAGACTAATCCCGAGCGTCTCCAGGTAGCACTAAAGCCCACCCTGCCACAAACTGAACCAGATGTGACCGGGAAGGAGTTGCACATAAAAACACCCGTGTTGGACATCTCCATAAACACACTTCATCAAGCTGCCTGGAAAAAACTCTTAGGGCTTCTTTTGTGCACTATTGGCGGAGGAGGACCTCAGGTCATTGGACGCTCAACACAAAGGTTGGAGTTTTTTCTGATGGTCGGTGGCCGGCCTTCAATGAATGTTTCTTTTATGCTCTCTGAATCATGGATGAAACTTCCAGCCGCTCAGTCGAGCATTTCCAACTTTTGACACAGTGGTTCTGGTCAGCGGTCTTTACGGCATGAATGTTGTATTCATTTGGACATTCATTGTTGGGTTTTAACAGTTTTTTTTTTTAAAGTTAGCTGCTAACATCGCCTCATTCAGCCTGGTGTGGAGGTTCAGATTAATTGTAGAGTTTATCTAATCACGACAGCTTGAATATTAAACATTTACATAAACACGGCTGATACTTGGTGACATCACACCCTGACATCATTAAAAAGGTCATTGCATCATTTAGGTTCGGTTTTTGACAGTTTATGCTTTCTGAAACCAGTTTTTGTCCAGGTTTAAACCAGTTACATGTTAACCTCTATCATTTAAACCGATTTTATGCAGCATTAGCAGCAGAGCATCTCACAGCATGACCCTGCCACTGCTTTGCCTTACAGTTGGTGCAGAGATCCGAGACCCTGTGACCAAACGGCTGAGTGAAAACTGAAAAATGTTGATTCTCTCACTCCACCTAAAACCGCTCTATCTGCGGACACTGGAGCTGATGATCAGCTTGGTCCTCTCTAACCGTATAAAGCATTTCTTTTACCTGAGATGCTTGAAACATGCAGGCCTTCCAACAGAATGTTGATCCCAAACACAATGAAACAACTTTTGAAAAAGCTGATATTCTGCTGTGTGAATGTCTGCAGCCCAAACCGTTCTGGTATTCGTTCCTAATAAAGCCGGATTGTCGCTGTTTAAAAGAGCACTTCAAATCCTGCGGAGCAGCTTTGCCAAATTTCCTGCTGGAAAAATACTTATGTATTTATAAAAGTGCGGTTAAAATGTAGAAAATAAAGACTCATGCAGGTGATGATTGTTTATTTTCCTCTAACCTGAACACTGATCCCTGCCTCAGCCATTAAAGCTGCAGCGTGTTTGTACTGAAAGGTTTCTCCCTTTACAGGCTCACCGCAGCCGTTTACAGGAGCTCGGTTTTTACGATCCATCCGTCGACTGAAGGGATTTCTTATTTGTTTTCTACTACATTTTGTATCTTGTCAGTATAAATAACCAGTAAACTGATTTAGCGCAGCCGCCGCCTCCTAATCTCTTATTTTTTTTCACAACGGTTGAACGAATAACTCGAATGGTTGTGAAATACTGACTTTTTTTAATCGCCATTTTTAACTTTTTATTGATTATTTTCTGTAATGTTGGATGATTGGTGCATCAGACGGAGTGTCCGGGTTCAAGCTCAGGTGGATGACATCAGCCCAGGAGATGCTTTTTGATTGGTGGAGGAATAATGGGACATTTAGGTGTATTTTATGGAACTGATTTGGTTCAATATGAATAGATGATGATTTTACATACTGTGAAAATAATAATAAAATTTTTCTATGTGTTGGATTGGCCTCTGTGTGTTTTAACTGGGATCTGATCTATTATACGCATTCTATGGAATCCTTGGAAGGTAAGTGAGATTTTTTTTTATTATTATTATTAAATAAGATTATTTCTACATGAGTGTGAAAAAAATAATTAAATATTTTTTGTAGTTTTTCTTTTTTTTTTTTTTTCTTCAATTTCTGTAATAATGGTCTGAAAAAAAAATATATATTTTTGCACTGAAAGGTTAGTGAGAAAAAAAATACTGGTTTCATTTTTCTGAATTCTTGTAATTCTTAGTTTATGGAGGACCAAAATGGACATAATTATGAGTAAATGCAGAAGTAAATTAATGCATAATAAACATAATTAATTGAATAATTTATTTTTTTTCATTCCCATATTAATTTATTCATTCATGCTTTTATTTATTTATTTATTCATTAATTCATTCACTCACTGCTCCCCAATGGTATGGGTTAAATGCTGAGGTAAATTTCTCCAATGTTAGATCAGTAAAGTTCAATATTTATTATTATTCAGACATTTTTTCTCTGCATTTTCTACCTCATTATGCAAAAGAGGAGCAGAGGTGTTTTAAGACTTAAGCCTCTACCTGAAGATTCAAAGTTATTTTACTGATTGTATTTCTGCCACTAAGCTGGTTCTGCTGCTGATATAAGACCAGCTTTTATTTATGTTTGATAATGATGGCTCTGAAAATAAATTCCATCCATTTTCTGTCACGCTTTAC
The DNA here is from genome assembly GCA_018398635.1 of Cyprinodon brontotheroides. Classification (NCBI taxonomy): domain Eukaryota; kingdom Metazoa; phylum Chordata; class Actinopteri; order Cyprinodontiformes; family Cyprinodontidae; genus Cyprinodon; species Cyprinodon brontotheroides. Next base: position 2,612,207 of record JAGKQL010000022.1, on the reverse strand, counting down.
CCCAAGTGGGGTTGTGAGGGATGCTGGTTCCTATCTCCAGCAGTCTACAGGCAGAGGCGGGGTCCACCGGTCGCCGGTCCATTGCAGGGCAACACAGAGACAAACAGAGCAAGTAACCATTCACCCCTAAGGAGAATATAGAGAAGCCAATTAACCTAACAGTCAAGTTTTTGGACTGTGGGAGGAAGACGGAGTACCCGGAGAGAACCCATGCATGCTCATTAATAAATGTTTATTTGCAGATAGTTCCATACAGTGGCTTGGAAAAGTATTTATACCCTTTAAATCAGGGGTGTTCAACGTTTTCCAGGCTAAGGACCCCCAAACTGATGGCGAGTTGGAGCGGGACCCCTAATTATATATATTGTATGAAACTGTGTCATATCAAACTGGTCCTATAGTCGCTCTATTACAGATGGAGTAATGTAACTAAAGTAATTTCTCCCTGGGATTATTAAAGTATTTCTGATTCTGATTCTGGTTGATGGGACAGGTGTTGTGGCGATGAAGCTTGCATTGCCCAGCTTGAAAGAGCTGTGTGTAATTTCTGAATGTGTGCATTGATGACTAAAGACATCTTTCTGCCTCCATTTATCTGTTTACTACACTGTGTTGAATTTATGTTGATGTGGATTTAAAGACATTTCAATTAGTGGGTAAAATGCAGGGAGGAATATAGAAAAAAAAAGTGTAATCAACTAAAACATTGGTGAGCCCCCATGAAGTACCTCCCTGGACCCCCTGCTGGTAACTTTCTGCTACAACAAGGTTTATCTTTCTGTCTGGACTCGCTGAGCAATAGCTCCATCTGGTGGCCATAGGTGGCTACTGCGCTGCAGCCTATCAGTTCTAAATCCCAATAAAAACGCTATTTATAGGGTTAAAATGGATGCATTTAGGTGAAATATGTGGACAGGATGCTTCTAAAGTTTTGCTTTTAGAGTTTGTATTTTTTATTTTTTATTTTTTGAGTTTGAATGTGGTTTCGGTCTTTATTTTTGTCTTAGATACAGTTCCTCCATGTTTGTCTGTTTATTTTCAGAATGATTTTCCTCTGGACTTAATAGTTTGAAAAAAACAAACACAAAAACAACACATTTCAGGGAAAGAATGGTTTCATTTGATTGTTTTCAGAGGTGTCAAGTAACAAAGTACAAATACTTTGTTACTGTACCTGAGTAAATTTTTTAGTTACCTATACTTTACTCCATTACTTATTTTTCTTACTACTTCTGACTTCTACTCATTAAATTTTTTACACAAGTATCTTTACTTTCTATTCCTTACATTTTAAAACAAATTTTTATGACCTTGGCTCCGGTTTAATGTTTATAAATATTTATTTCCGTCATGTGCTCCATCCAATCCAGATCATTGGCTCCATCCACATGTGAAAACTGGTGTCATTGGATGAGACCAGAAGACCTCCCTCATCCTTGGCCTATCTCCAAGAATTTTTCAAAATAGTCAAAAAGTAGTTTTTGGAGCACATACTTTTTCACTTTTACTTGAGTAAAGAGGTCAAGTTGATACTTCAACTTTTACCAGAGTGTTTTTAAACTGCAGTATCTAT
>JAGKQL010000022.1:2590790-2610134 GCA_018398635.1 Cyprinodon brontotheroides | reverse complement strand
AAAAAAAACTGCATGAACGTTAAGTTGAGTGGAAGGAGAAAAAAAACATCAGCAGCCTTAAAATGATCAGCATGATAAATTAATAAATGTAGACTTTCTGAATATGATTATGTATTTTACATCCTATGTGCCAATACTTTGTTGGGGCTCCATTTACATGAATTAATAACTGCTGAGGTGTTAAGAAATTTAGGTTCAATCCCAGCCCTCAGGTGTCACTCATTTCCCTCTATATATTAGTTTAAACCTCTTTTCTGACTTGGTTGAACCAGTGGATAAACACCAGCAGATGGCAGGGCTCCCCAAATTATCACTACCCGTAAAAACCTCTGAGTGGACCTCCAGCAAATTGGCTCTTGTTTTTCTTCAGACTTTAAATGCCTAAACTGCTCTGCAATAATCCAGTCATTTTATTCCCTAGCCTTTGTAAGACACTTCTGCCTCAGGCGTTGCTTAACACAGTGAATTGGACAGTTGTCAAAGTCCTAAATGTGTGGCTTAAAATACTTGAGTTGAGCTACAGTTCACATCTCGTCTTTCTTTCTCCAACTCTTAAATAGGCTTTCCTTTCAGATCGTTCCTCATGGATGTTATCCCTTTTTGAATTAACATTTTTTTCTTCCACTCAACTTTCCACTGATGTAACCTGAAACAGCCAGCATAGTAGTGACCAATCATTGTCTGTTCAACAAAAGTCAGCAGCCTTTTCCGTGGTTTTGTAGATCATAACATTTCTATAAAAGTCGTCAAACTTTTTAATGATATACTAATCCATTGAAATGCTGCCAAACTACAGAGAGTCACTGCAATGGTTAAGATGTAGCGCTTCTACCTTTAACAGTGGAACATATCAGGCAGTCATCGCCTTCTGCCAGTCTGGCTTCATATAAAAGATTTAGCTCCAAGAGGCATAGGATATGGAGTATGGGAAAAGATGATAGAAATGCTATTGGTTAATTAAATTCTGAGATTGCCTCAAATCTGCCTGTGCTCACTGATAGCGAGCTGATCCGGCTAATTCTGCTTTAGAAAACCGGGGTAAAGAATGGGACTGCAGCCAGAGCTTTGTCTTTGTTTCATTTCTTCTAAGAATCTGTTGCTAAAACTCTGGTAGTTTGAAAAGCTTTCGCTCTTGGTTTTCATTATCTGGTAAACTGAAAGCCTCGTTGTGACGCTCCCTCAGGGAGCAAGTTAGCGGCTGATGCAGGCTGCTCTCTTTAGGAATTGTAAAATTATGGACTAAATGTCATATGCTGGTCGTTTAGCTTCATCACCATGGAGACTAATGAAATAGAGGGTTTAGGGAGCTGTTACATGTGGCAGCTGTTCTGGAGATTTGAAAACGTCTAAACTAGTTTAGGCTCTTGCAAACAGAGTGACTCCTAATCTCTTCCAACATAAAACAGAATAACGAACCTATAAAATACACAACAATGGTGGAATATGCTTCTATATTTCTATATCATTGCATGCAGTTTTCCTGTGTACATTTCTTCTTAATATTCATACTGTCTAACTTTTTTTTTTTTGTCTTCAATTTTTTCTTTTTTCCATTTGCTTTCCTTTTGTCTTCCTTACTGTTCCCAAACCCATGTTTTATTTTAAAACTGTTCCTTTTACCTTTAAAAGCTCTTTAAACCAGAAGGGAAGAGTTAGAATTATACCTGTAGATTCTGGGATGGGGTTTGAAGAGTGGGAAAACAAATACAAAGGACGATCAAAGCCCAGGCTGAGTGACTTCTTAGATGAAGAGGAAGTCAGCGTAATCTTTCGAATGGGCAGACCTTACCCACAGCCGGCAAGAGAGCCAGTTAGTCACAAAACAGTGCGGGCTGCCACATATCCCGAAGGGTATGACACAATTGACAGGCGGAGAAAGAAAAGAATAACAGATCCGAGAGGACTTCTTGATAAGCAGCGAGAAGAGAGCTCTGTATCTCACTTTGCACCGCTTCAGGAAAAAAAAGGGGAGCCGTTTCTGCGATGGGTACCAAAGATGCAGGAAGTAGAGGAGCATTTCGTAAACTCTTCTTGAAATAGGCTATATAAGAACCAAATTCTACTTAAAGAACCAATCATCTTTGTCTCTCTCTACCTGGATAGTACTTTATAGAGCCATGTAGCATATAAAAAAGGGTGTGATTTTTTAATGAGCACAAGTTATGACTTTGATTTTTAAAGTTGCAAGGATCCCCCCTACCCTTCAGGCGTTGATAAAGATGATCATTATATTGACTTGGTGGGTGAAGACTTCTACTCAGACAATGCAAGGCTTTGCAAGGACCATCATTCGTATGAGAGCTACACGGATTATGACCAGACGCTTCGGGAAAAGAAGTGTGGCAAATCTAAAACAGGAGGATGGGCTTCTGAGGCAATACTCTCCCCTGTAGAGGAGCCGGTCGATGAATATGTTGACCCGATGGATGAGCTGCAGTGTCTTGTTGAAACAGTGTCTGAATATCTTGCTGAAAAAGAAGAGGAAATTAGCAAATATGGATCCCTTCCTAAATCAAGCAAATCAAGGCTATCATCCCAAGGTAGTAATAGAACGGATTCATTTGGAGAAGAGCAGAGTGTTTCAAAGGATTGTAAAGGAGAAACCCAAATCCAAGCTGAATCTGATCAGGGTATTTCAGGTGTAAAAAATGCAATGAGCTCATTGTTTTGCTCCATTACTGACAAAGTTGGAGGAGGCCTCAAACAACCTGCTTCAGCTCCCCAACCATCATCTCCCCTACCTGCGCAGTCTGGAATAACACGGCTTCTGTCTTTTATTCCCACTAAGGCAAATAGCACTGCTCCAGTAGCAGTTGTATCTCCAGTAGAAACTTCTCCAAAAAAGTCATTCAGCACTTATCAGCCTCCACAGAACAAAACAACAGATGCTCAAGAAACAGGAACTGCCATAAGAGGTAAAACTCAAAGAAATAATGGAGAACATTCACCTGAGGTCCTGACTCAGCCCCAAAATGAGACAGGAAACTCGGTCTTAGGTAAACTGAATCCTTTAAAGCTGTTCTCAGGTGGGGGAGGTGGTATCCCTGCTGAATCAAAGCAAGAAGAGTCTAAATATTCCCAAGGACATATTCAGCCAGACAGAATTATGGTTGATAAATCCATTTATCAAAGTAAACAGTCAATGAGAGACAATGATTATGATATGAAATCACTCAGGTTAGGAAGTTCGTCTCATGAAAATGACGAGAATTTATGCTGGAAACAAAATCCAGAGAGCTCAGAACAAAATAAAAATGCTCCAGAACCTCAAAGATCTACCTTCCAGACTCAAAACACTGGGTTTTTTAGCCCTTTTAAGAAATCACTGAGTTCCCTGATTCCACCAGCCATTCCTATTGTGCCTCAAAGCACTCCCCCTGTGGCAGTATATCCAGTGTTTCGAGCTAACGAGAACCCCCAGCCAGGCAAATCAGTAGGGAACCACTCAGCAAGTGGTACGACTAAACTACCTTTCCAACCCCCAGTCAATCCCAAATCTGGTAAAGTAGTTACTGGATTTTTGGGGTTTTCATCCACTGAAGACACAGATGCCTCTGCGACAGCACAGAATTATCCACAAGAACATCACAATCCAGTTTCAGCCTACTCTACTTCTACCATGCAACAACAAAACACTGAAAAGGGCTGGTTTTCTAGCATGTTTGATCCCTCCTCCAATCCTGCTGGTTCAAACCAGAAGTCTAGAGTGCCAAATGACCAACAACATACCTCAAATCAGAAACCAACAAGAGCTCCTCATGGAACACAGTCTCAAAGCCCCAGTCAGCCTGGATCACAGCATTTCAGCACAACCCCTTTGAGACGAAGCTCAGTCGAAGGCATTCATCAAATGGACTCTAATCAACACAAACAAGGACTGCTATCTGGACTGCTGAATTTTGGGTCTACTAGTGACATGACTTGCAGTTTGCCGCAGCAGGCAAGCAATCCACCTTCACAACAAAGTTGTACCACTCCACAGAGAGGTGGCCTTCTGTCAGGGCTATTGAAATTTTCATCAACAGAAAATATACAACAAAATCAGAACACTGCAGAAGCAGAAAAGCCAAGGGTAATAAGTGGCAGTAATCCTGGGCAGCAGCAGACATATGGTGAAACTCGGCAAACACAACCTCAACCAAAAAGCTTACTTTCTGGCTTCCTTAAATTGGCCTCAACCGAGAATACGCAAGCAACTCCTCAGCTAGATGGTGATCAACACCAGCAAACCAGTGATGCACAGAAAACTCAAGGACTTCTTGGGGGTATGAAGAACAGAACAATGAGCCAGCAAGAAAAAGTTCAAGAAACCTATAAACCAGGCTTTACTCGACAACAAACTGTTCCACTTCAGAAACCATTACAACAAGGGGGACTTTTCTCTGGTCTTTTCAAATTTACTTCAGCTGAGAGGATAGATAAACAAAATCAACCATCTGCACAGCAGCATGAAATTCCCCTCACTAAATCCAGTCATGAACAGCTAAGACAAAAAGATTTTAGAATTTCATGCCAAAGTCCACCTCAAAATAATACAACAGAAACGGGTCAAGAACGTAGTAGCAGTATTCCATTCACTGGACTATTTAAATCTTCATCAGAAAATAGGATTCAGCAGAAGCCACAGACAAGCACACATGAGACCCGAGTAAATCATCAAGTCAAAGTACCTGGTAGCCATCATACCCCAGTACAGATAGAGGCTACAACTCCATCAGGAGTGATATCAGGGTTGTTCAACAAGTTAACCAAATCCTCTGAAAGCACAGACCTGACTTGTCAAAAATCAGCAGAAAAACCAATGCAAGCAAGTGACGCTATGTCTCCATTCGCAAAGCCATTATCACACCAAAACCGTGTACTTCATTCTCTTCCCAATGTAAAACAACCCTCCTTGCAAGAAAATATCGATAAAGATAAAAGGATTCAAAACCTTGCTCAACCCTGTGATAGTCAAACAAAAAGTAGTGGTAAGGATACGGAGCAACTGACATCATTGACCAACACAACAGGTTTAACTTCAGAGTTGATCAAAAGAACTACCACAGACTTTGTAAATGAAAGGTTGGAAAGATCAACTCCTGTCTACCTGAATCCAGGACAAAGTAGACATGCTTTACTTAGTACACCAGTGGCAATTCATGATGGAAGTTTAGACCTGAGAACATCAGCTGCTTTTGCAAGATCTCTTCAAAGTCAGACAACAAACTACTCATTTAGCACAGGCAATCTATCACAGTTATACTACTCTCACTCACTTTCATCAAATAACCCAATGGCTTATAGTACAGGAAATATTCACTACCATTTGGAAAGCCGTACGGTTTCTCCAGTAATGACCCCGGGGGCATTTAAAGGTGAAACCCTCCCTTCTTTCTTTGAGGGAGCACATCAGAACCTTTACCAAAGTAATCTTTCTGAGTATGGGATAAGTCCCTCATATGATGAGAACCAGTGGATCCGTGAAAGCGCCCTTTGGCAGCAGTTTCTGAATGAGTCCTCAAACTACAACCTTCAAGGTGAAGATCAGGGGTACAAGCAAAACTGTGAAGGTATGCCAGAATATAGAGTTCATTGTAGATATTCAGATATTAATCAGTCAGTGAATGATACTCTTTGGCAAAATGTTGCCTGTCATGACAAACAAATGGAATCACATGCAGTTGAAGGACCAAGAAATGAATACCTGTACCCCCAAAGAAAACTATGGAACAGTTATGATGACTTAGGAAATATTACCTGCCCCTTTAATGAGGAAGCTGCTCTAAACTTAACAACTAACCATGGTAATGCAAATTTTGGGAGAAGACATTCATTTAATGATGGTAGTTCTTACAGCTTGAATGGGGTCTTTTATCATGAAGGTTATTATGAGGAAACTGCACCAAGCTTATCTTATTCAGCAAACTGGCGAATGCAATGGAAAGGAAAAACATACAAAAATGCAGCATAGTTACATAAGTCACCACAGTCACTATAATGCTAACCCGTACAACTGTTCAGCAGGTGCAATTGGTGTTGAGACAGAAGACTCACTGTACCTTGAAGATGCTGAATGGTATCGGCAATGGCTTTCTCTTTGGGTGGGAATGTGGTGGCCAGCAGAAGGTGGGGACACAATGGCTACTTTGTTTACAGGACCATGGTATATTTATGCTTTACCCACAGATGCAGCTTGGTGAATATGTGTATGTACGAAGGTGAATCATGGGACATGGCCATACTCCAGATAGTCTCCCCAGTGCTTGGTTTTACCCGATGAAATGGTTTTGGTTTGTGGTTTAAAATTCCACTTTACAATGAGGATGAACTTCTTTGGCTTCCTGGCAAAAACCACGGTGATCCTCAACTTCTTAATGCTCCTTGGATTTGTCTGCTGCATATAGAAAAAGGAACCAGATAATGAATTTAAATCTTGAGCAGTTCTCTGAAATGTTTTGAAAATTCATTTCATCTCAAGGACATCAGATGGATTGCACATCCCACACAGGTTAAACAAAGTGAGGATGGACCCAAGACAACCTACTTATGGCTATCCAGATTACTGCCAAGATGTTATTGGATCTTTCTTTGTCCTAAAAGAGATCACACCAGCCTTTATTGGAACAACCATGAAGTTAAAAATTACTTGCTCAGAAAGTTTACTGTTTCTTTTAAACTCTACTTCTGCTGACAATTCACATCACCAGCGTCTTTACAATGCTATCAACCCAGCCAACGGCGGCGTTTCTTTCTACTGCTGTGACAGTCAAACATGTAGATGATGTTTCAGAGGATGACTGGAGAAAAAGGGTGGTTTGAAGTTGAAGAATTGCCTAATCGCAGGTCAAAAAGATTTCCTCCTAATATCATCTTTTGTGACAAAACCATCCCAAATTGGAGTTGAAAACACCTGGAATATGGACTCGATCAAGCTGTGGGCAAACAAACTATAAAACATTATATCAACAGGTTCCAAAATCTTAAGTCTAAGATTATTAAAAGAAGACCCTGTTTCGTTGTAACCCAGATTGAAAAGAATAAACAAATACAGAGCCAAACTACATCACGCGGGTAGAATTTTACCAACAGTTCCCCAGTTGCTGAAGGCACTCAACCCCTAACAATTTCAAATACCACCTCACAGAAACCAAGATCTCACGCCAGACCACGCATGGAACAGCAAGCATCCCCCCAACAAAGCCCAATTTTAACGCATCTTTGCATCAAAAGAATCTCTTAATAAACCAACACAGCCTATCCTTGTAACAGATAAGCCATTGGATACAAAAAGCTGAAATAACACCTGAACAGTCACAGGGAGGCTTTGTGAGTTTTCTCAAGTCTGCTGTAGGCATGGATGAGACTAAACCAGATAGTCAGACAAATTCTCAGTCATCTGTTAATCTTTCAAAGCAAGACTGGGAGTACTAATTCCTTATATCAGATAGTAACACTGGAAATAAAGAGACTACAGGTGTGTCAAATATCTTTTGGATCAATCGGTAGCTTATTTAGTAAAGAGCCCCCAATCACCAACACAAAACAGCAAATGAGATCTAGTGTTACAGAAGGTTCAATTCTCATCTACATCTAAATCAAAGGATATTGAAAACTGCAGACAGTTGACCAATGCGCACATCTCAGCCAAGTAAAAGTATATCTGATGTTTTCTCTAATTTATCCAAAGGTACTGAAAACAACAAACCAGCACCAAAGGGCAAACAAAACAGGAGACAGAAAACTAAAGCTTGGTGGATCCTTTTTGGATTAAGCCCATCGGAGATATCCTGGTAGGATCCCTCAAATGATAGCTCAACATCATACATTACTGCTAGCGCCACGCAGGAAGGAAGAATCATTTGTAAAACTATCTTTCAATGTTTTCTGGTCAAGTCCTCAACAGGCCGCACCTAAACCAGAACCCATACCTCAAACACATCAATCAAGTGCACCTCGACCACCTCCCCTCAACAAGAAAACATTTGGTAAAGGTTTGTTATCAATGTGTTTGGAGGATCAACCACCCCCAGCCAATCTAACCATACCAAGCCTGACACTGAAACATCACAAAAGACAACCTTTGCCTTTAAAAGACCCTCCGTCAACAGGATTTCTATCCATGTTTGGTGGGACAAGCACCCAACAGTCTCAACCTCAAAAAGAATCTTTTGGGGAATTGTACCTGGTTCAACAAGTTCATCTGAACGGTCACTGAAGGGACTATTTTCAGTGTTCAGTGATTCCAGCAATCAACAACAGCCTCAGCCACATCAACCATTCCATCTCAGCAAAAGTTGCTCAGTCACAAACTCAACAACAGCTGGACGCTCATACACAATCTAAGCCACAAGAACACTCAACCACAAGAGCAGACTGCCACCTCTGTTCTTGAGGTTTGTTAGGAGTAGCTATCTGCCTCGAATGACAGTCCGAGAAAAATTTGTTTTCCTTATTTAGTGGCCCAACACCAGGTTTTGGTGCGAACATTTCCTCTACCTCGCACTATGTCAGCCCCACAACAAACATCCAACCTCATTAGTTGGTCAAAAAGAACCCAAAATAGGGATTATCAGAAACATCTGACTTTAGTGGCCATTGTCGAAAAAGAGCAGATTCAGGGAGTAAATCCGTCAATATTTCAACTGAACTGCATGTTACCATGCCAAAAGACATTACTTCAACTAGCCAGAACTCCAGTAAGAACGAGCATAGTTGCTACATCTGAAACATTAAGATTAGATTGTGTTGGCATGCATAATCAAGCTATTTCAGAAGTGCAGCCATGATTCTGCACCTGCTACAGAACCCTCAGCTCCTGGTATATTTTCGGACTCTGACTGATCAGGCCCTCCTCCCCCTCATATTCTGTGGGACTTAGTTCAGAAGATCCGAAAAGGTTTGCTTTATTTTTATTTTCACCCAGCTCTGAACCTCCCAGCAGCCAAACAAGACCTTTACCTCCAGAATCTTTACAGCATCTTCAGGGCTCCAAGGAGCCACCAGTCAAAGGATTATTCTATGTTTGGAGGTTCTTCCCTGAGCTCCTCCCTCCCAGCCTGTAGGCTCACTGTTGGGGGGCAATGTTTGGAGGGTCTTCATCTCAAACTACCACCCTCACAGACTGGGGGATCTTTTACTTGAGGTTTATTTGAGGCTCTGCTCCCCAAACTGTTCCCCAGGTTAGTCCTGCTAAGATTGGTGGTGCTATTCCTCATCTCTGCTAGACCACAGACAGGGCCATCACTACTTTGGGGCTTATTTGGTGGATCTGGTCCTCAGCTTGCTGGATCTCAGACTTCTATTTTAGGTGGATCTCAGAAACTCTGCACCATCATCTACAGTGCCTCAGACAAGTGGGTCCAATTCAGCAACTCAAAACAAAGTTCTTACTGAAGGGGTGTTAGATGGATCATCTTCCCAAGCTGCCAACACTGCCCACTCCCCAGCAAACACTGGTTCCTCTTTTCTAAGTGACACCTACCAGGAGATGGCACTAATGTTGCTTCTAGTAAAGCTGTGCTTTCAGTAGTTGGTGGATCTGCTCTGCTAGTGCACCTACTGAAACTAGTCAAAACAGTTCTGAAAAGCAAACCATCAGTGTATGTTGAAACAGGTGAAAAATGATACTTCTACCAAATGTACCCAACATAAGGAACCACAAAATAAGTCTAGTCTTGAGATCAGTGTATCCACAACTGACACTAATATCACAGATGAATTAGTTTGTCAAAGAAATGAAAAACCAGCCTCTTCAATGGAAGATTATCAGTCTAAACAGTGGAACTTGCACCAAACCACAATCTGAACCTATAAGTACTGCAACTCAAGATTGTGCACCACATAAAGTAGAAACAGAAACAGTGGAGCCTTTGCCAGTAAGTCCTGCTGTCCAGACCCAGCCTGAACCAGAAAAGTCATCTATTGATTCAGCAACGCTGGACGCTGTAAATCGCTTCATGTCTTCATTGTTCAAACCAGCATCTCTTTGCTTCCGAAGGTCCTCAGCAGGCACAGCAGCAGCAGAAGAACTTGCCATTTGGAACAGGTTCTACTGGTCAAACTGGGTCATCACTGTTGGGGGGGATTTTTGGAGGGTCTAATACTCAGTCAGCATCTCCCCAAACAGGGGCTCTTTACTTGAGGATTATTCAAAGGAGCTACTCCACAGCCTGGTCTGAAGACCACAACACCCGTCACTGGAGGATCATTATTAGGTGACATGTTTGGAGGAGGATCTGCTGCTAAACCATCAACTACCTCCAAGTGGTGGATCTTTACTGAGTGGGATGTTTGGAGGAACAGGGCAGGAGTGACTTCCCCAGGCAGGCTGTTCTCTGCTTGGGAGGAATGTTTGGTGGCTCTGCTGGACAGGCTACAGGAACAGAAACTGGAGCTTCATTGCTGGGAGGCATAGGTGGGATCTCTATTTGGTGGTTTGAGGCAACCACCTAAACAATCTGAACCAAGCCGCTAAGCCAAAGTGTGTGCCTAATCCCCCAGCACCTGCTACAGCTACAGCCCAGGCTACAACTACAGCCCCGGCTACAGCTACGGCCCCACTACAACTACAGCTCCCACTACAACTACAACTCCTGCTACATCTACAAACTACTGCTACAGCTACAGCTACCAGCACTGGTACAACTGCAAAAAGTTGCATCTTTAATTACTGCTACCTCTGCAACTGCTGGAAACTGCTACCACAGCTCTTGAAACTGGGTTCCAGAGTTTGAAAATGAAAATGTTTTACCAGAGGTTATGCCATGTATTTCTGAGAGTGATTCTCATGAAACAACTGAAGTAGAGGTAATTAGTATTAGGAACTTGCTGCTGAAGCATCTTGTCACAAAGATTCTGGGGTTGCAAGTGAGTCAATCCATATTTTCAAAAGACCTTTTACCAGCCAAATAGAAACCATTGAGCAAGAAACAACTGCAGATAATCATGTGATGCACGAAACCAATATTCGTGGGAAGAACCCAACAGTAATGAAACCATGAAATCTATTCCTGTGCAGTTAGGTAAAAACTACAGCTACCCCAACTGATGAGTCTTGTAAAGTTGAACAGCCTCAACTAAATCCTTCTTGGGTTTTAATATCTGGCCAGACTGAGACAGGGAAGATCTCTTGGATCGCTATTTTCACCCGCCAATCCATCTGTTGTTTCATCATCACCTCCAACCTAAGGCGGCAGTGGCTTATTTTCAGGATTAAAAATCCTTTTTCTGGATCCCTATTTCAGGAAGAACACTCTGCTACAGGGAAACAAGAGCTAGCAGCGCCATTATTTGGGGCAAAAATAAGTTTTCCATGGCAGACAGAGCCACCCAAGTCTAAAAGCTTCCCAAGTTACAACTTCTCAACCCCAATCTATCAACAAGCCCACAAACGAACAAACAAATAGTGCACTAAAGGCTTCAACAGCTGATCCCCATAAAACCGAACTGGTAGGTGGTTCTACAGATGGCTTAGCAAACCCACAGATTTGCATCTCCACTCTGATGTAGATCCCTTCAGCATCCCAGACCCTAATGGACAAGGAAAGGCTTGTAGAAACAGACCCCTCTGCAGGTTCTGCACAAGGAGTGCAGCTGGACAACCAATCCAAGATGGATCTATTGATTGAGAAAAGGCTAGTAAAAGCATAATAAATTGGTACCCCCGCACACCAATTATGCTGCATTGACAGCTTATGAGAATGTATTCCCTGTCCAGCTCTACAGTCCATTGTCTCTAGATTAGTACACTTTTCTTCTATCCTCTCAAAACAGAACTCCAAATTATTTTATTCTATATGTGAATGTATGGAATAAGAGGACTGATGGGAAATGATTGGGATTGATTTATTCCTGTATTTGACAATCCCCATTGCTGTTTTGTCAAGACTGTTAAGACAATAGTTTGATATTGAGTTCTGATTTGAAACCGCTTTCACAGTAAAAAGTGTAGTATTTTCTCCCCTGACTTTCTGACATTAAATCAGACTTCTTGTTTGGGGTCTGCTATTATAATGGTTGCTAAATGCCAGAATAATATGATTATTTGCTTTTTTGTTTTTATTTTATTTAAACCCAGAAGTTTAAGTATATATTGTTGCAGTCTTTCTAGTATTGGTATTGATTAAGTATTTGGTAGAATAGTTGTCTAAAGTGACCTTTTTTGATTGAAGGTTTTGGGTTCCTACAATAGTTTGCTGGAATTTTACCCAAATTGTTCGTGCATATTACTTAAAAATAAAATAAATAACAGCTTTGCAAAGAATGTTTTAGTAAAACTGAGATCAGTACTTTAAGTCTTTAAAAAAACACCGACTTTGTACTTAAGCCACTTTGAGACCCATTTGTGATCCGATCTTTAACTTCCTGGCTATTGCTTTCAGACTTCGTTTTTTCCTTTATATTTATTTTTAAAGTAATTTTGACCCCATTTTAGCTTAATTTGAGCTTCATATTTTTCTCACATTATTCTGGCAAGTAGTAAATCATATTTTTTTACTCCTAACTGATCTAAAATATTAAAAGTTTGGTCTTATTTAATGTTGGACTGTCTTTTTATACGGTGTTCATAAATACCTGCTTCCAACTTGATGTTCTGCTGCCCTCTTTATTGTGATTCGTCTGCGTTTTATCCCCCAAAAAATTATGTCTTTTCTTAAATGAAATAGGTGTGATGACTTTGAGCAGATTATCTCTGCATATTTCTGTACCCATTTGTGCTTCAGCACTTTTTCTGGAATTGTCTACTTAAAAATCAACAAGAAAATAAGCAGATTTAATTATCATAAAATAATCTTTTATTTATTTAGATTTTTTAAAACCTTTAATTCTTTTCACCGCAATAACAGTGCGGTATTAATGCAATATAATGTTTCATTTTTCCAACCCACAGCAGCAAGGTTGGGTATCTCATTTAAGGCAGCTGGTCCTTAAAAAAATATAGTTGTTAAAGTTTCACTTTTTATGCACAAGGCTTTTAGCAGGTAAGTGGAATTTATAAGTAAGTTGAATTGTTTTAAGATTTAGATATTAAACATCAAACTGCTATAATTTAACAACCCCTGCTAATCTGATTAGTTGTAGAGAAAGAAAAATGACAAATGCCATTTTCTGAATATTTTTCATACCTTTTTTACATCTGTAGTCCAGAGGAAAGTAATCGTTACGGGTCATCGGGGAACCTGAGCCAGACTAGCTCACAGCTGAGTGAGACTGGCCATGAGAGCACTGGAGGGTCTGAACTGGAAGAGTCTTTCCACTCCTACCACAGTATCGGCTTACATCCCTCCACTAACGGCCAACCTCGCCCCACTGGACATCTCCCCACCAACGGGCACTCAACCGGCAGTAAGAAGGACGAGGATGTCCAGTGCCCTGGATTAATACGGGATTTAAAGAGCGACGCATCGGAAAAAGAAGCATCTAAACCCCAAAGGTAACGATTTTGTTGAGAGTTGCAGTCGGTTTGTCTTAAACTGAAGGTGGAATGGTTGTGATGATGATGCTGCCTCTTCATCATAGATTCCATGATGGAGGCCCGCCGTTGCCTTTCTCCCCAGCTAGAGTTCGTTGGTTGAAAGCCATCAACAAAGTGAGGGTTCAGCTCAGGGAGGTAAGCACTTCATCATCTGTTTGCATTCACTACACTCTGACACACTGGTTGAGTTTGACCTCTCTTGGTGTTTAAACATTTGACAGAATGTACTGGAATATTTCCTGTGTGTAATTAATTTCCATTTTGATTGTATTTATTTATTTTTTGCTGAATAAATGTTTGCAAATGAAGCTGCTCTGAGTTGTCACAAGCTTTCCCGTCATATAAACTACTTTTACAGAAATATATCCCAAGCATTTCATACTCCCCCATTGTCTCAGTATCAAGTGGTTACCTTCTTGTGTCCCTTAAGCAGACTTAGCTTTAGCAGGGGTTGTTTGTATCACCTGCTGCAGTTTATAGAAAAGGAGTTGGGTTGAGAACAGCTGTCTGGAAATTAGAAGATCTGACTCCTTTATGGGATTTTTTTTTTTTTTTATTGGAAACATTAAAAAAACTAAATGTAAACTAACATTTCCAAATGATTCCCAAAGGTTCTTAATCTTTGCTTAAAAGATGCTTCTTTTACAATGGATGGATGGATGGATGGGTTCAAAGCAAGAACCATCCTTTCTTGATTTCAGTCATGGGACTGGCCTGCAGTTTGACAGTCAAAAGGTAATTGTTTAAGATGCTAAGTTTTCAGAGCACTTCATCACAGGGAATTAATGTCTATTCAGTGGAAGGAAAAAATGAAAGAAAAAAGTGCACAACCAGGATAACCTGAACTTTGACAGGAAGCAAGGCCTCAGAAACATATGGAGTGAAGTTTGTTCCGTTAATGTTGCAAGCAAAAAAATCTCACAATTAATTTTTTTATTTTACAATTTTCAAAATTATTTTACAAATTTTTCTTCATTTTCAAACTTTTTTTCAAATTTCTCTTTTTCAGATCAACCTTTACAAATAGCATTCGTTTTGAATAGTTTTTTTATTTATTTTTTTTTACTGTGTTTTACAAGAACATGCCCATTTCTGGGGGCGGGTTTTCCTCTGGAGTGAGGAGCGTAGATGCATTTCTATTGGTCTGCGTGGATGTTGGCAACAACATTTTTTATTGGCCTAGAGCGAGTGTTTGTTTTGGGTTAGACGTGAAGAGAATGTGATTCCAAAAAGTAGGGAAAAAAAAGAAAGAGAAGAGAATGAAAATGGGAGCTGTGAAATGCAGTTTGAGAGGAATGAAATTCATAAAACTCAGTCTGAAAAAGACGTGAAAATCAAAAATCTGAAAAAAAAATTAATTATTAAAAAAACAATAAAAAAGAAAATTATTTAAAAAAAAATTTAATGCAATAAAAAGATTTTGAAAAAGTAAAAGCTAAGAAAACATGAAAATTAATCACATAACCTTTTTTTCATTACTAATTAAAGTAAAATTTTTTAGATTGCATTTTTTTCACATTTCATTTGTAAAATGTATTCTTTGCGCGAAACAATGATGACACAGAATTCCCCATATCGCAGCTTAAGTTGGCTAAAAAGCCAGACGTAAAAAGAACATTAGCTGCAATTCATACTCCTCTTGTTAAGATACATGTAATGTCCTAAATTTTTTTGCCTTTGCGTGAAGCAATGGCCTTACGTTAAAGAAAATAAATAAATACAAAAATAAAATTTTAAAAACAGTATTGTTTGGTGTTGCATAATAGAGCCCCACTCTAGACTCTGTACCTTAATGAGTCAGAACCGTTTCCCCTGTAAACAGACAACCATCAGACCATTGGACACATGCTCATAATCTTAGGCCTAATGTTTGTATTCTAATGAGTTTAAAAAAAGAATGTTTTGATTTCTGCATTTAAATTGTGTGGAAACAGGAAATAATGAATGAGGTGGAGAATTGGCTGCATTACAGTTTCAGATTAGCAGTAGGCTGGAAAAACGGCGCCTGAAGGGGAGAGAGGGAGCAGAGGAGCATTGAACGGGGTGGGAGGGATTTCTGAGTCCCGCCTGCTCCATGCCTTCTCCTGCTATCATTCTTTTTCTCTCCGTGTTAATTCAACTATATTATAGCAACACATTGAGGCAAATAAAGAAAAAGACGCTCAGAAATAATCATCTGGTCATTTTGGATTTCACCAACTAGCTTGGTGATATTTATAATTTTCTCTTTTTTCCTCAACAAGGTAAGATTTGTATTCAAATATTTATATCTGTGTTTTCTTTATGCTGCATTGAACCAAAGTGATGTATTATTTTTTTGGCCCAGGAAGCCAGTAGTTTGGATTTATTCTTTAAAAATTGAAAACTTCAAAAGAAAGGTGCTTTTATTTTGCGGATGTTCATCAGAAGTGCTATGTGAGGGGGTATATATCGTAGGGTTTTTATATTAAATGGTCTTTAGCAGGGGGAAGGTAGTTTTAGTTGACTTAGCAGTTTGTTTTCATTATTTTATTTTGAAACACAGGTCCGTTTTTCTTTTCATTGCAACTTGAAAATCGTTTTCTGGCGACCAAACCTTTTTCAGCTTGTTTTTAAAATAGAGGAGCTGCTTGATCTGGTGGTTTTATTCAGTTGGGTAATAAATTGCAATGTCATTGAAAAGTTCCTATTTCTTGGTAATTGAATTAAGGAGGGAAACGTATATGCAGATTTGTTTTAGCAGAGGGATTTGTTTGTTCTGATTTACAGTTAATGAAACCCAAAACTTCCACAAGAACATTAAAAACATTGTAACAGAGGAATGCTTCAGCTGCATCAGCGTAGCTCACAGATTCCCGGCATTCAGTGACGGCCTTATTAAGGAGGTTAAGCCAAGAAAAGTATTTTCCATATTATCTGTTTGAAAAAAGATGCAAAAGCTGCCATCAGCAGAGGACACTCTAATTGGACCTTTTTAGGGAATCTGGTTCCTCTTTACTTTTCTCCAGATTATTGGAACTTGATTTTCACGTCTCGGTTTTGCAGCTTTGAAAGCACCTCACCGTGCTTCTCACCTTTGGATTTTCGCTCAAACTCTTTATTTACAGGTACATTTTTTTTATGCATTTGGACAGAACCCTTAGTGAACAGCCAGGTGCTGAAGCTCCGCCGTTTTTTTTAAAGAGAGTTAGCGACCGCTGCAGGGGTTCCTAATTGGGGGGCTGCAGTCAGTAACCACCTCTTTAGAACCTTATTAGGTTATCACACCATTATTTTCTTAGAATCATTTTGATTTTACCTCTTGAGGTGTATGGAGGGCAAAATAGGACAAAATTTGATAAAGGTAAATAATACAACAATCAATGTGAATGCTGCATTAAATGTTCCATTAAATAATTGATTGGTCAATTTATTTATTTTATTGATTATTAAATAATAACATGTATCATAAAATGATTAAACTTATGATTATTGCTAATTGTATAATTAGATATAGCATTTAAGTCATTACTAGATATGTTTATTTTTTGAACAAGTTCCTTTTGAATTACAGTAGATATTTTTTCTATATATGTTTAATGTCAAAATAATAAATCCATATTAATAATAGACATTGGTTTATTCAATAGATAAATATATTTTTATTATTCTTTATTCATTAAAGAGAAAAAAAATATTTTTTGGCCCTGTTTTTTTTTCTTTTTTTTTTTTTTGACATGAATTTTTAGATAACACCTGGTCTACTCAACAGCTGGGAAGTTTGAAGTGTCATTGCCAGAATTATATAAAACACAAAATATTTCTGTTCAATAAATGTTTTTATTGGTCTTGAGGGAAAAACTGAAAAATTCTGGGAAATTTTGCGGTTTTATTATTTGTAAACTGTTCTCAGGCAATTCTCTCTTTAACTAATGAATCTCTTGAAAATAAACCTTTAGTTGCTGACTTATCAAGTGCACATTATTTATCATTTCTCACAGAGTTGGAAAGTGCTTTCCTATAACTTGTTCTCTGATAATTTTTTTGTCATAAGACTTTTGAGGGTGTTCTTAAAATTGTTATGAAATCGAAATGAAAATCTTAGGATATCCTTAAAAGGTAATAATGATAAATTGCACCTTTAATGCACTTTATATTCATTTTTAAAGGTAAAATAGAAGGAGATGACTAAAATGATTAAAATAAGCACCATCCAGATCATATTTTGAGGTTATAACACAAACCATAAGTTATAAGCTGATATTAAAGTCGTGGGGAAATCATATTTAAATTTCAAATCATTCTGGCTTAAACATGTATATAAATGTACTCTTTATCAGACCATGTCATCCCAAAATGTAGAAAATTTCTATAAAAAAAAAAAAAAAAAACCTGTCTTAAGATCTGTGTTTTTTTTTTGTTATCTTATGCAGGCCAGTGACTTATACGTCAGCCTGTACATCTAAATTCAGCCAATCACATATCAACGGTCATCTGTCAATCTAATTTTTTCGGTAATAGCATCTTGATTCATATTTTGCAGCTAATATACGCAACAGTTGAAATAAGAATCATTTCCTTTCCCCTTGAGTTGCGTCCCAGTGTCCCAGTGATGGACGTCTGTGTCTTCGGCAGGCGTAGAGCTAACAGAACTGGCAGCGTTGCGAGGCAAGGGCTCAAACATGTACGGCTGGAAGCCTTCTACACCAAACCAAGCTTCTGCCGCCCTGGCGTCCTCTTCTACAACATCTTCGTCCCCGCTTTCCTCCTCTAAATAAAAAATGGATGACGGAGGAGACTCATCCACGTCCTCCGACACTAAACTCTCCTCCTCTTGGATGTTTCCGCTGTCCATAGCGTTCCTTGACAGTGTCGTTTCTAAGTCACCAATTTAGTACTTAGCTAGCACTAAGTTTCTAACTGGTTAGCAAGATGCTTCTGACAAACCGGCCACAACCAAACTTGCTTCAGAACCTTCCGCCACAACAATCCCACCCCCTTGAATATCGACCAATCAGATTCAATTTATTCACTCGTGTAAAGTCGGGCACTACTCGGGAGAAATGAAACGGTTTGAACAGCCGCTTCCCTACGACTTTAAGGAAAAGAATTATGCTACAGGTGTAACCTTGAGCTAAAATTAAGGCCCACATGGAAGGAGATTCTTCAGCCGACTGTTTTTATTCTCACAGCCAAACCTGTTAAAAAACGTGTTTCATACATTTACTCAAGATAATTCTCTCCTTTCTCAGTTTCCCCTACTTTTTTCTTCTATTTCTCTTCATCCTTCCTTCCTTCTCTTTAAACCTTCTGTAAAAACAAAAACATGAGTCAAATTTTCAACAGGAAATAAAAGAATTACATCTTAAATATAATGAAGTTGTATGAATTGACCCTAACCCTGGGGTCTATTTACTAAGGGGTGATCAGACTGCAGCTGGTCGGGGTGTGAGGGGTCGATGTTAGCGAAGCAGTGAGAGTCAGACTGTCATCTAATTACTACATCTCCTCTCCAGAGCATCCTAATTACTGACATCTAAGCAGCTGCATGTTGTTCCATCTACAAATGGCTTCTGTAGCTAAGAAGTCCGTTAAAATAGGATTGTTCGATTGATGTCCTTGCTCTGATGATTATAGTTGTTCCTCAGACTGAAATAGGTGCCGAAACTATTTGCAGTACTCAACAAGTTTAACTCTGTTCTCTGCTATCTTACTGAGGACATTAAAATAAAAACACCAAATATTCATGTACTTTTCTTTAACTGTAACATTAAATCCAAGTAGGATTTTCTTCTTTTGCCAGGTGCCACGATTGTTTTTATTTTCTACACGTCAAAATAAAGAGAGAGAGAGTATAGCTGTCTTGGAAGTCTTGAATATATGTACAGAATGAGCTGATACAACTTTTAAGTTGAAAGGATATACACATG
>JAGKQL010000022.1:2575918-2590290 GCA_018398635.1 Cyprinodon brontotheroides | reverse complement strand
ACGTTCGTTTGGTGAACGGCTCCAAATTTTCTTCAACGGAGAGTCTCTAGACTGATCTGGGCGAGTGAAACCTTGAAAGCTCGCGAGATCAGGATGGTCTCACGAGGCTAGCTCAGACCCCCATAGACCCCCGCTGCTCTGTCACTGGGAATCCTGTTCAACAGCAGCCTCTGACCTATTCGCCTTTTCGCGGTTCTCGCCTACTGTTGGCGGCGGCTGGAAGTAGATCCCAGCTCCCAGATAAGCTTCTCTGATTGGTTGATGTGGAGCGTTGAGCAGCAAACATTAAATTATTCCAACTCCAGCAGCTGCTGAAGCGCGTCACACGTGTCAGATGCTCAGAAGCTCATAATGCGCTACTCCTGCTGCTCAAAACACGTTGCGGGACCTTTTGCTGCACCAAGACGCGCATAAACCATTGACTTTGCATGTAAACTAGCTGCTTCTGCTGCTTGCAGTCTGAACATAAGCCTCCACTCCCTGGGCCTGTACTCCATCCATCCAGCCATCGTCCTTACCACCGTATACTTGAAGGGTTTTGAAGGGGGTGATCACCCTGGGCACACACTCACACCAGAGGGTGATTTGCGAGACCAGTTGACCTGATAATCTTGTTTTTAGGCTGAGGAAGCTGGAGAAGAGCTACACCTCCATGCAGAGAAGATGGAAACACTATGCAGAAGGAGTCTAAGGGGTTCAAACCCAAGGCTACAGTGCCACCAACTGTTCCACTTCACCAACTTAAATCCAGTCTGATTGCATTGTAATCTATTTATGAACATTTTTTTATTATCTTGCTATTAAATTCAGTTCAATCACTTCCTTCAATCTTTTATCATCACCGTCCTGATTCTATCTTCATTGGTGGTTTGAAGATGAGACGATAAAGATGGTTCCCCGTTTTAGAGGCACTGGGATGCAGGGAGATATAAAAGCATGAATGTCAGAGATGCGATTCAGCAGGTTTTGTTAGTGTGTTGGAAATTTGCAGCCATGACGGACAAATTATGAACAGCGAGCGCATCGCTGCCGCTCCCCACAGAAGCTCCTGAAACGGCCACCCCCGCCCTGCAAAAACAGCGCTCATTTTTAAAGTTGCCACACAGCCGTCATCATTTAGTCCCTTAATTCCCCAAATTCACGCATAATCAAACATATTAGCCTTTATGCTAATTTCTTATGACTCAATTATGTTAAAAGCTGGGCTTGAATGACACTCATAATTGCAGTCGTAACGCCGGCAGAGATATTACTGCTGAATAACACGGTAATGGATATCAAAGCTTCTTATGCTGAGTGGGTTTGCAGGAGTAAATAAATGCTGATGTGTTTTCACTGATGAGCTGATTTCTCTCCTTTTTTCAATAAGTGCAACACTGCTGAGACTCTGCAGAGGTCAGAGCAACATTGATGGATAAAATAAATGAGTGACTTGATGTCATGATTTTACTAAAGTTCAGACCCAAATGCTGAAGACCAAACAGGGAGACCAGGAGAAAAGGTTTAACAGGTTTTATTGAAGAGATAATACAGAGAGAAGTGTTGCTCTGAACACTGCTCAACCGGAACTGAAAAGTGAGGGCAAGACACAGCGGTTAGTTCAGGCTCAGTGGGAAATTTGACTCTGTGAACTTGGAGAAGAGGATCTGGTTGCTGACTATCGTTTCCAGGGAAGTTGTTGAATCCTTGACTCCAGTCTGTATGCTGTAGTTCCAGTGTTTGTCTGATTTGGTGGAGGGCGGAACAGGGTTTACCCAGAATGCAGTTGTTGGTAGGTGAACGGAGAAGCTGACTGCCACTCAGGTTTCCTGCGGTACTTGAACGGGTCGTAGTGGAGATTAATCCCTTTCTCAGTGTGAAGCTCAAACAATCTCCTGGGGAAAGTGGATCCAAATCTCCTGTTTGGAACCCCAGCTCGTTTGAAGCTCAGTTGATCCTTCCAGGAGAAAGAAAGAGAAGGTCAGAAAAATCCAGTTAGCAGGGGATGACTTCCTGCCCGAGAGGCAAAAGACAAAAACAATGCTAAAACTCAGTTTGACAAGATCTCAGTTTGACTCAGCAGAACTCAGCTTGGCAGAGTACCCAAAACTGGTAAAACAAAAACGCCGCAGGTAGTGGCAGTCAGCAGCTTGGAACACTCTGTTAACGAGGAAACCATCAGCAGGTGTGTGAGGAGGCGGACCAGAACCAGGCGCCTCCTGGTGGAGGAAGGGAGACAAACACAGAAACACAAACACACAGACAGGAGTCCTGACAGCTGACTGGTTAGATTCTTTTAGCACACATCCAGTTTATTGTCCAGAGTCAGTTTAACTCTTTTTATTTATTTTCACAAAAACTTATGTCACAAATATGTGTAACCACTAACTTTATGGTATATTAGCTTCAGGGCCGCTGTAGGTACCAGATTTGCTCAGGGCTCTGCCTCTTCTTATGACATCATCATATGGCAACTCCACATGGACAAACTGTATTGCACAAGTTTTTAAGGATCGAATCTCTTTTGGCGTATCAATATATTATTACCAATATTCAGTATTATATTACATTTCATTGGCGATCTAAAGTAGTCGAAAGAAGCAGAAAACAATCATTCTGCGTAGGTGTCACAGTAAACAAAAAGCTGTAACCACTTCTCCAAAATTGTATTGTGACCGCAGATCCCTCCAATAACCCGTCAGTTGTTTTGTTTTTTATTACTGAAATTGCGGGAAAACAACTTCGTGAGTTGGAGTTAGCTAGAAGAGCGAGATCGCGAACGCTGGGACCCTTTTTCCACCTGGATCCCCGCTCTTTTTGCCCCTCATGGCCCTCTGTTGTCGTACAAACTCACACCCACTTCCTCACTGCCTCGGCCGTATCTAGACCCACAGTGCATAGCGCGGACCACGCTTCAATACTGGCACAAATCAAAGATGTCTGAGTTAATTTCACAGCGACACTGCTGCAGCAGTATAACCAGGCCTTAAGTCTTGAAGAAAAGTACCTAAGACAGGTAGTCTAAGACAGATTGACCTCTGCAGCTTCACAAAATGACAAAAAAGTCTCAGCTTATTTTTATTATTGTTATTAAGATCTGAGGACAGGAACGACAAATGGATAATCTCAAAAATTTCTTGTAGAAATTCTAGACAAATAAAACAGTTATTTTGCTTAAAAATGAACGGTTGTTTGTTAGAGTGATAATTATAAAATTATTGTGTGGACATATCAAACATTGAAAGAAAGAAGATGCTACATTTCTATCCGGTGATTCAATCAGAAGGGTCATAAATTTTTATGACCTCCATCCAGTAGGTCATGAGGCAGAGTCACACGGTTGTGTGTGACTTCCATCCAGCCAGATGGTCATTTCACACTGTCCCATGACCTGCATCCCGCCGGTAGATAATCATTACTGGTTTTCTGTTTAAGGCCCTACTCTATTATGCGTTGTAAACTGTTACTGAAAAGGTTTCTTTGTTGTGAAGGGATCTGGGAGAAACGGTGCTGGTTTGTAGCCAGCAGTCTTTCTTCCCTGTGCAGAGGCTGACGTCAAAAATCCCTAAAACAGTTATTTTACTTAAAAACGAATGGTTGTTGTTGACAAAAATGAAAAAAGTAGTGTAGCTTAATATGGCTAACTGACCGAGCTAAAAGAGGCTACCTGTTAGCTACAGAGCACAGCTATAAATTTGTAAAATAATATTTATTTAAGTGTGATTTTTTTTCGACAACGGATAACTAAATAGTTAAACGCGGGGCAACATGAATGGAGGCGGGGCGGGAATTGCGTGGTACTCCGCTCCGTTCACTTGCTCTGCTGCAAATGGATGCTGCATTATGTTATCGTTGTCTGGGCAACCACAATGTTTTATATCATGTATAAACCTTCTCGCCACTCTACATGTAGCATAAATATCTACCGGTACGTACAGGACCGAAGCAGATCTGGATAACTGGAGCAGATCAGGTAACACTGCAAAATACCAATTAAAAGTGGTATACGCAGTCATTTTTCTTAAAATAAGTGCATTTTTTTCCTTGAATTAAGGATTTATGAGACACTTTGCCAATGGAACAAGACAATTTACACTTAAAAGAAAAACAATTGCATTGTCTTTTTTTATGCATAATAACAATTCATTGTCTTATTTCAAGTGCATATTATCTAATTATCTTATTTTAAGAGTAAATTTCCTCATCCCATTGGCAAATCATCTTATTTACCTACTCAAATTAATGGTAAATACCCTTAATTTAAGACATTTTTACTACTTTTGAGATTGTTTTTGCAGTGTACTTACAGCAGCCCTGAGTCATGTTGGATTTTCAGGGCCTTCTCTTTCTGCCAGTCATTCAAAAGATTTATTCATTAATTAAGTTCCAGCAACTGCAGTTTTGCTTTTGCAGTTAAATTGAAAATTTCTGTTCTAACTGCATTTTCTAGAGCTTTGCAGTTCAAATGAGCAATAACCATGGATTTATTGACATTTGATGTATATCATCAGCTGTGTTCAGTGCAGTGTACAAAGCTAACAGAGAGTTTATAAACACGAAACTACTTCTAAAACCTTTGTTCAGCAGTGAAAGTGTCAGACCTGACAATATGTTTGATGCTACGTTCACACCGCTAGCAGCAGAGGCAGCAGGAGCAGCTGGTTTATGGAACATGGATGGATGGATGCTTTCTTGGAAATGTTTGACTGAAATGTTTTCTCTGGAACCAAAAACCGTTTGACAAAACCCAACAGAGACTCGTTTTCGAAGCGTTAAAGCCTCCTCCTTTGAGGAGTTTAGGACCATGTTTGAGCAACGTCAAGAGAAGGTGTGAAGTGGGCATCACCCTCTGGTCTCGGTACCGTATACCAAGAGAGCCTAACATATGTATAGACTCAACTAATTTAATAGCCTTTTAGCTCTAATCATGCTAAAGGGACTGAGAAGGAAGCACCTCAAGTTCACACCCTGCAGTTTGTCTTCTCCACATGTATGCTCCGATTCTCTCTGGTTATTCCAAATTCTTCCAGCAGTTCCAAAACATATATTTCTTCAATCCGTATAATAACCTCAGGAGGAGGAATTTAACACCTGAGACTGGTGTCTTTAACATACTGCATCATTTTTCTAATGAAAAGATGAGTAAAGAATTAGGGGAAGTCTTCAAAAAGACCATAAAGTTTAAAAAGGTAGCTTATGTTGGACGAGGATTACCAGAAATTCAAGAGTTGTTTTGTTTAGGTTTTCCTAGTTTCTTAGTTGATTTAATTATTTCAAGGCATTAACAATAAAATCTAATCTTACTGTAAACTCCTTAAACATAATGGTGGACTGTACAAACCTCCCAGGGCTTCAGGATCATAAAAACGCCTCTAACATGTCTGATTTACCAAACTGCTCCTTGCAAACTTTAATCTGAGATGAAACATCTTAATCAAAGAGTGGATTCCTGCAGATGGACGGAGGAGGACATGATTCAGCTTCCTAAAATGCTGATCATGTTATATTTTTGCTTATTATAGCACAGCCTGCTATTCAGAGAGCATCAAAACTGTTCCTGAAGGAGATAAGAGACATTTGAACCCACATGCTGGACCCTGGAAAAACAGCAGCCAGCTTGGATTCAATTATGGAGTTTTTAAAATGATTAGACCCAAAAAAGCAAAAACAAGAAAACAAATGAAACTTAAAATTAGTTTGCAGAATATTTTCTCTGTGTTTCCTTCAGGACTAACTGCAGCTTGGAAGTCCTTCCCCAATCTTCGATTATTATCACTTTTTGTACGTATTAACTGTCTTCGAGCCACTGAAAGAGTCCAACCAAAGACAGTTCTAAGTAGACTGACTCTGATATCAGAGCAGCATACCAGTTTTTAAGCATGATGTTCTCACATGGAAACTAAAGGTGGGCAGCCATCAGAGTCAGGAATGGGACAGATGGACCCAGTATTCAAGGTGAGACAGACAGTGGGAAAGCTCAAAGTGTTTATTAAACACAAAACATAAGCAAAACAGAAGGGGAGCTGTGGATCTTAGGACCGCAGCGGTTGCAGGGGAGGTGGGACTGGCACCGCCCAATCACTGACACTCTGGAGGGAGAAACACAGGTAAGTAACCATGATCATCTGACTGGAGATGAATATCTGTGCGAGTCACTTACCTGGTTTAACAGCTCAGTCCATTCTCTCCAAGGAAGGCAGGATCCAGCCGATGGACTGCCAAACGGGCTTGGGTGCAGAGCCGCCCAGAGTGTCCCTAATGCAGCAACCTCAGGTCAGGGAAAACAGATCAGACTGGACAGTTCTGGAATCCAGGAGTCCGCATCCCGGCCAGGGGTTCCGATCCAAACAGGAACAGACAGATCCAGGGTTCCAGGAATCCACAAAGCGTTAATGCAGGTTCAGAGTTCCATGAATTCAGCAGCGAGCTCAGACAGAACACGCACAGATGCCGACAGGCAGGCTCAGTGGTTTAGTGACAGAGATGAGACAGGGTACCAGGATAACTGCGAAACTCTAAACTGTACTCCACCTAGGAGCCAAGGCACGATAAGAAGACAAGACAAACACCAAAACCCTCTCAACCCACCAGAGGTGTTAATTGACGAAGTATAAATACTTTGTTACTGTACTTAAGCACACTTTTTTTGGGTATCTATACTTTATTCCATGTCTTCCTACTTCTGACTTCTACTCATGACATTTTCACACAAGTATCTGTACTTTCTATTCCTTACATTTTTAAACAAACGTTACTCGTTACTCTTGGCTTCGGTTTAATGTTTGTAAATATTTATTTCACAACATGTGCTCCATCCAATGCCAATCATTGGCTCCATCCACATCTAGTGAAAACTAGTGTAACTGGATGAGTCGTATAACGCAAACACTCATTGGTTAGCTAAAGGAAATCAGAAGCAAGCAGGTGTTCTTCAAACTGCTAACGTGAATTGTCTATGCCATGCTACAATGTGGGATTCAGAAAAAGATGTTGAAATGTCTGAAAGGTCGGACACAGGCGAGAGCGTATCGGGAGACGGAGACCAACAAGACCTCCCTCATCCTTGGCCCTATCTCAAATTTTTTTTCGAATTAGTCGAAAAATTGAGCTTTCAATTCATATAGCTGCATCCGGCTGTTCTTTTAAAGGTTCTTTATACTTTTATACTTTAAGTAGTTTTTGGAGCACATACTTTTTCACTTTTACTTGAGTAAAGAGGTCAAGTTGATACTTCAACTTTTACCAGAGTGGTTTTAAACTGCAGTATCTATACTACTTAGTAACAAATGCTGGCCTCTGGGGGGAAGGGACATGGACCTTGGAATAAAATCAAACTGATGAAACACACAAACTACAAACATGAAACAATGATCTGGCCCTGATAGCTGGGTTGAGCTAAATATAAAGCAGAACCAGCAGGTGGATGAGATGAATGATAATTAGAGACCGGGCAGAGTTGGGCAAGGGAGTGAAATGAACAATTAAGGTCAGCTATCAGGGCAGATCATGACAATCAGTCTGCATCATAGGGCCCTAAAAGGCCAGAAAAGGCCGTTCACACAGACAGGACCTTGTTCTGGTTATTCTGGAGTTTCCTTCCTGTTAAAGAGGAGTTTTCCTAAAGGAAGATTTAATCCCTAGATAGAAACATTTAACCAGCCTGTCTGGATGACTTCATTGTATTCATCTGTATTTATAATTTTCAAAATAAAAGATGATTAACAAAGAGTTATTATGAATTTTATTCTGTAGGATGTTAATATCTGTGGAAAATTATGTAATAAAATTAAAGAAGAAAACAGATCTTAAAGATATTTCTGGTTCTTTTAAGGTCATCTTATTGTGAGATTTCTAAGGCTGGTTTGTTTGTATACTATATCAAAAACATTATTTAGCTTCTTAATATATTGAACCCTTATAAAGAGCCAAAGAGCAACAGGTTGTAAAGCCCCTGGTCTTGTCAAAGTCCATACTTGAATCTGTTTGCAGATGGTCTCTATTCGACCAAACTGAGCTTCAGGAACATTCAGATCTATATGCAATGGTTCAGACTCACCCACAGGGGCTGTAGCTGCAGCTAAAGGTGGTTGCAAAAGGAATTAACATCAGGGTCACTAATAAAACTTTCAGCCATGATTAAGCAGCACGATAGCTTCTTCAATTTTTTTCATGCATTTGGTTTTTAAAATATAGAAAGCGACCAAACAAATCTACCTGTCTGCTCCTTTGACTCTTGCTCTGACTGATGCATCATTTTTGTCAGCGGATCCCGTTGATTGATGGATCCAGAGCCGCTGCAGGGTAATTACATATTTTAGAGCCGTTGTATGAATTATCCAGCACCGATCTGTCATTACAACATGAAAGCAAAGCCTTTATTTGGAGCGAGGAATGTTGCTCAGCACTGGTATTTGCACAGCTGCAGGGGTTCATAAATTATTACAGCAGACACCAGTCCATTAGATCAACTCTTTTATCACAGAACCATAAAAAAAGGTGACTTGCTTCCTGTCAACGGGCGGCTGAAGTCACTTACTGTAAGATCTTTGCCTCCTGATTAACTGAAATTGGTTCTTGACAAACAAATCTAAATCAAATGCAAATGTATAATATTTACATGGACCAAGATATGATGTCAGAATGTATTATTAATGATTTAATTTTAACTCTTTAAGAGGTAACCAACTAATCTGATTATGAGCAATTTTATAAAGAAGAATGTACACTGCAAAAACTATCCTAAAATGAGTAAAATATCCTTAAGTGTATTTACCCTTAATTTGAGTGGGTAAATGGGACGATCAATGGAATGAATTTATTTAGCCTTAAAATAAGATAATCAAATATTATGCACTTGAAATAAGAGCCTGTTTTTGTTTTTTTTCAATGCTTATTTTAAATGTAAATTGTCTAATTCAAATGGCAAAGTACACTCTTCGGCCACTTTAGTAGGTACCCCATGCTACTGGGTTGGACCCTTTTTGCCTTCAGAACTGCCTCAATTCTTTGTGGCATAGATTCAAAATAAGGTGCTGGAAGCATTCCTCGGGGAGTTTAGTCCATATTGACATGATGGCATCACACAGTTGCAGAAATTTGTTGGCTGCACATCCATGATGAGAATCTCCGTTCCACCACATCCCAAAGATGCTCTATTATTGATTGAGATCTGGTGACTGTGGAGGCCATTTTGGTACAGTGAACTCCATTGTCATGTTCAAGAAAACTGGTCTGAGATGATTCCAGCTTTTAAATGACATGGCGATTATCCTGCTGAAAGTAGCCGTATCAGAAGTTGGGTACATTGTGGTCATAAAGGGATGCGGACATGGTCAGCAACAATACTCAGGTAGGCTGTGGCGCGGCAACGATGCTCAATTGGTACCAAGGGGCCCAAAGAGTGCCAAGAAAATATTCCCCCACACCATGCACACCACTCACCACCAGCCTCGTGGAACCGTTGATACAAGGCAGGATGGATGCATGCCATGTTGTTGTAGGCGTTTCAAATTCTGACCCTACCATCCGAAGTCGTAAGCAGCAGAAATGTCGAGAGAGTCATCAGACCGAGGCAACGCTTTTTCCAATCTTCTATTGTCCAATTTCAATTGAGCTTGTGCAAATTGTAGCCTCAGTTTCCTGTTCTTAGCTGAAAGGAGTGGCACCTCCCGTGTGGTCTTCTGCTGCTGTAGCCCATCTGCTTACTTCAAAGTTAGGCGTGACTGTGCTGTCATCAGAGATGCTCTTCTGCCCACCTTGGTTTGTAACGGTGGTTATTTGAGTCACATCGTTGCCCTTCTATCAGCTCGAACCATTCTGGCCATTCTCCCTCTGACCTCTGGCATCAACAAGGCATTTCCAGCCCACAGAACTGCCGCTCACTGGATGTTTTTCTTTTTCGGACCATTCTCTCTGTAACCCCTAGAGATGGTTGTTGAGCGTGAAAATCCCAGTAGATCAGCAGTTTCTGAAATACTCCAGACCAGCCCTTCTGGCACCAACAATCATGCCACGTTCAAAGTCACTCAAATCACCTTTCTTCCCCATACTGATGCCTTCGGTTTGAACTGCAGGAGATTGTCTTGACCATGTCTACATGCCTAAATGCGCTTGAGAGTTGCTCGCCGTGTGATTGGCTGCTTAGAAATTAAGTGTTAACAAGCAGTTGGACAGGTGTACCTAATAAAGTGGCCAGTGAGTGTCTCGTTCCATTGGCAAAGTGTCACACTTACCTCCTCAATTGAAGAAAAAATGCACTAAATTTGAGCAAAAATGACCTTTTAGATTTCCATTTTTTACAGTGATAAGCTACTTTACCAAGTAAAAAAAGAGCTTAACTGAAGCATTGAACCAGCAGCACTTCTATAGGGAGAAGATAGGGAGAGTGCATATAGTTAATAGCAGCGATAGCTTTGTCAGAGGCTTATGGATGTCTTCATAGTAGGTCTGACCAAATCCCAGGGTTCCTCAACCAAAGTTAGTTGTGACGTCATTCCAAGCTCCGATTTCCCAGCTAAATGGAGAGATGTTTGTGTGTTTTGTCGATCAGACACAAAGCTTTGTTGAACTTGTTCCTCAGGGGGAGGAAAAGAGCTCTGCAAAAATAAAACAGTTCAATCCAACATTTTTTCTTCTTTTTTTTTAGAGAAATAGCCCAAAAATCTGTGAAGCAGAAAACTTCTGGGACCAGAACCAAATCAGTCTGAAAATCAACACAGGAAGGGTTAAAGGCCCAAGGTTCAGACAATAGCAAATATATCTTGGTATGTATAGACATGATTCAGATGAGAATGAACCTTTTTTGACCCCAAGAGATGAAATGCTGTGGTCAGAAACCACATTTATGATGTTTTTCTTTGCTCTGTCCACTTTCTAAGGTTCCCACAATCTACCAAACTAATATAATTCAAACTTTTGGCCTTTTTTTCATCATTCTTATAAACATATCCTGGGATGTTATGGGTCCTGTAGAGAACTGATCACTCCACATATGTAAGGACAGCACTTGGACACTAATTTGTAATATCCTAAGAAAGCGTAACGTTCATTTTATTCGGCGATGCCTCCGGTTAAGTCGGAGAACAAGTAATGTTTCATTTGGAGGTAAATTAAATCCCGCCACGTATATCAATACAAAGCACCTTCATATTTTCCAATCCCAACGTCACCCGCCTCCATCTCTCCCATACACTGTAATCACATTGCTGAGTTTTGTTGTCTTCATCACTGCTGCTGCGGGCGGGCGCGATGATTGTTGAGCGATCATCGCCGCCGTCGTCATGATCATCAACATTTACACCTGATTTGATTTCAAACTCATTATCTGTCATCTTTAGCGGGATGTGATAAGGATCCACCATCCACTCTAATTCATTTCTGATTGAACCATATTTGTTTTTATTTCCTCTTCAGTCCAGAAGGTAGCTTAAAAAAAAAAAGAATAGTTTGACAAGTCATTAGGAACTACTGGATGGGCGGGGCTACCTGAGCTTGGGCTGAATGGATATTTAATGAAAGCTTGGTGACAGAAAGAAGAACTAGATGGATGAAAATATTCTCTAAGTTCCTTATTTTATCTTCCTGTTCATGGGGGGAATAAAAGCTGATCACAGTTCTTAGCAGATAAGAGTTGGGATACCTTCTGTCTGTCAGAAGGACAGCAGCTGATTCAATTCTGGGAGGGAATGGAAATGGGGCAGAAACTTTCTTATAAAGTGTAAAAAGTTCAAGACTGTTCATGAATTTTCATGTAGGAAGTGAATTTAGTTCACTTTTTATAAATAGAAATAAAAAGAAATGACTTTTTTTTTTGAGAAAACAAGGTTTTTGAGAGTAACTTACCCGTTTTCTCAGATTGTATCTTTTCAAATGAATTTGAAAAAATATATATATTTAGATTTTTCTTTTTACAAATTTAATATCTTTTCAATTTTATTTTTCAAAATGTTCTTTACAGATTAAGTTCTACGGATTGCATTTTAATCAAATGAAGTGTAGCAAAAGAATTAGTAGCGTAAGGGGTGTGTGAGGTGGCCTAGTGGTTGGGGCATAGAGCTTGAAATCCTGAGGTTCTGAGTTAGAGCCCCACTCCCACAGACTGCAACTCTGGCTCTCTGAGCGAAGAAACTTAACCCCACACTGCTCCCCGGGCGCCGCACAATGGCAGCACACTGCTCCCCAATGGGGAGCTGTGCTGCCATCAACCTACTAACTGCTTCAACACCTGCTGCCATCCAACACCCTTGTTTATAGATGCTGGAGATCTGCCTGTTCCAGTGTAGTCCTGTTTTTCTCTGACTGTGACTGGCTGGATGTGCTCTCTTCACCCTCTCTGATATGGGAGCTGGCTCTGAGCTCCTTCTTTTACAGCTGCTTTTTCTATCTCTGCTTCTGTCTCCTTGAACCCCAGTGGGCCTCAGCAGATGGCCGCTCACACTGAGCCTGGATCTGCTGGAGGTTTCGTCCTGTTAAAAGGGAGTTTTTCCTCTCCACTGTCGCTACAAGCATGCTTAGTGTGAGGGATTGTATTTGAGTCAATGAGTCAATGCAATCAACTGGTTTTCCTTAGAGAGAAAACTTTGAATTAATTTGACTGGATGATCTGGTGAACTGTAAAGTGCCTTGAGGTGACTTGTGTTGTGAATTGGCACTATAGAAATAAACTGATTTGAATTGAATTGGGATGGGTCAAATGCAGCGAGTGAATTTCACTGCTCTGTACTTAAGACAATATAATGAAACAATAAAAAGCTGGAAAAAAAAAAAAAGTCAATCAGGAAGACTCTGGTCAGCCTCACCTGGATCACCTGCCGAAGCCCCAGAACCAAGCTTCCACCAATCGTCATTGGGACCGCCCCTTTTCTAGAACCAATCACCAGTCCTGTCTCTGGGAAGCGTTCCGATAAGACTTCTGCCTCTGCTAACAAGCATCACTGAAGGCCTCAGGCACATCTGCACATGCCCCCCAGGCGGACATCACTCATCCCAATGTCTTTGTGCTTCCCAGTTTTCTGTCAACATTTTTGCTAGAAATTTTGTAAATACTCTTCTAAAACGTGTTATTTATTGACAGCAGATTGAATGAGCAATTCCAGCCTCTACATCCATTGTTCGGTCTCTAAAAAGTTAATGGGAGGGCGTCAGCTTACGTTCGTACGTGAATGGATCTAACTTTGATTCTGCTGAAGTTACCACCACATTACACCACTACAAACTCTCTCTATAAGTTTATTAGATATATTTCTGATAGACTCCCTGGATGGTACATTTCTATTTCTTTCCAGTTTCAATAAATTAATGACAATATAAAAAAATGTTGTTGTTTAGATATTAATTTTTTTGAACTGTGGCACTCATATCACCTCCATACCATCCATTGTAGACCAATAGAAATGCATCTTGTCCTCACTCCAGAGGAAAGCCCGCTCTGTGAGGTAGAAAAAATGTGATCTTGTAAATACAATTTAAATGAATGCAAGCTGCAAAACTTAATCTAAGAGAAATTTGATTAATCAAAAAATAGAAATAAAATTCAACAAAAAGTTCTAACAAAAGGATTTGAAAGCATAAAATCTGAGAGAAAGTAAAGTTTTTAAACATTAGTCGCTGCACTTGTTCTAAATTTTCATTCAAAAAATCTGTAATGTTTTGCAACAAGAAAGTTTGCATTATTCCATGAAAACCTGCAGAAAACACATAGAGCTCCATCTAAGATGCAGGTGGGACTTTCTGGAAAGGCTCCTGGGTTTACATGCTCAGAAAACCAGGTCATCTGGCGTGGTTTGTCTCAGTTAACGCAAGATAGCTATGCCCCGCCCCTTCCACACAGACAATCTGGTGCACCGCTACAAAATTCGTAGGTGAACACACACCTGGTGAGAGATGGGGACTCGAGTTTGTGACTGTGACTGAAGTCGCATCTAAGTTGCATATTTAATGACTTCAGACTCGACTTAGGCTTGCATTTGAAGGATTCCCACTAACGCCCGGCCCACACGGTAAGTCAAAACAAAACATCGCAAACGCTGATATTTTCCAAACGTTTGCCGTAAAGACGGAGACGAAATAAATGTGAGCGGCCCACACGTAATGCATGAAAAACGCTGCAAAATGTATGCCAGGCCTGTAAGTGGCGCTGTGGTGCCAAAGAAAAATAAGTTACGAAAATGTTGGCATGGCGCACTAATATTTATAGGCTACATGGTTGCCAGAGATGCGCACTCACTTTCCGTACTTGAGTAAAAGTACAGATACTTGTGTTAAAA
Source organism: Cyprinodon brontotheroides (assembly GCA_018398635.1). NCBI lineage: Eukaryota > Metazoa > Chordata > Actinopteri > Cyprinodontiformes > Cyprinodontidae > Cyprinodon > Cyprinodon brontotheroides. The sequence continues at coordinate 2,576,047 of JAGKQL010000022.1, read as the reverse complement.
AATACTCAAGTAAAGAAGTTTAATCAGTACTTCCACTTTTACCAAAGTAAAAGTAACAAAGTACAGGCTTGTAAATTTACTTAAAGTATAAAAGTAAAAGTAGAAACTACTTTTTTCATGCCGTTGTCT
>JAGKQL010000022.1:2549085-2575737 GCA_018398635.1 Cyprinodon brontotheroides | reverse complement strand
ATGAATACCCTAATCTGTCGATTCATCTTGTAGTGGTGCGCCAAATGCAACGAGATTCCCATCCAATTAGATTGAATTTGGTATTGATGACGTGAAAAATAATAACGGTAACTCCATTGAACTGATTCAAAAACTAAAGTAACTAGACAATTTTTTTAATAATGAGTAGAAAGTACAGATATTTTTAAAAATGTAGGAGTAGAAGTAAAAAGTCGCAATAAAAATAGTAGTAAAGTAAAGTAAAAAATATCAGAAAAATCTATTTGAGTACAGTAACTTAAGTATTTGTACTGGCATTCTCATCTCTGATGGTTGCTCCAAGTGGTCCATTTCGTGGTTAAGTCACCAGGTGCTGAACTATGTCGCCGTATATTGCTCTGTTCTTCCTGGAGATATTCCAGAAGAAGAAGATTCTGTTGTGTCCAGCAACCATTCAACACCTGGTCACGAAGCGCCATTGTTGCATTTAATGATATTAATGCGGCGCGTAACGTGTTTAAGCGGTAGCTATAGCGCATCACGATGTAAAAATGCGGTTAGAGCTGGAAACGCCAAAACGGCGTTTCAAAATCTCCCCACTCTGAAGGCTGAATAAAAAAAAGATCGTTTGCAGACCCCCGAAACGCCCGGCTTGGTGTGGATGAGAGGCTGGTTTAGTTGAAAAATTTGTGCGTTAGGGGCAGTGGTTCGGCTGTGTTTTTGTTTTACTAATTCGACTGTCGGATGCGCCGGCCGCTTCTAACTTGCACAGCAGAGGAGGTAAAAAAGCGGCACAGTGGCTGTCCAAACTGTCACGTAGGGCACTGACGCCACTGACGCAACGCCTACGCGACGGCGCTATATGCCTGCCGCGATGCATTTTTACGACTCCATTGAAGCTTTCGCTTTTTAAAAACTTCCTACGGCAGTCAGAGAGGAAAAATATGCTGTGAATTGGCACCTAAATAATTCAAACTGAATTGAATTTAAAATACTGCCCTCCAAGTCGTTCTGTTCGTTCCAGGGCATTAAGTTACAAAAAGTTATTGCCACAATGTTTCATGAAAGAGTTGTTAGCTTGTCCTTATATTTCATTTGTGGTTTTTTTCTTTTTACCCATGCCGTAGTTGCTAACTTCAGGCGAATAAAGTGGAGCATTGTGGTGACGCCTTTTTTCCCACAGCCCCTTATTTTCACCTTCTAAAACAAAACATGCGATACTACCTTAAACTGAAAAGGCCAAAACTACAAATGTCGGTGTAAATACTGTGTACACTATCAAGATTTTTTTGAAAGAATAAAAGATGACAAAATTTATACTGGAAAATTGTGTGTGCTTTTTATTGGTATTTTTCATGTTACCAACTTCAAGATAAATGATCATTCCATAGATATAATAGTGACCTTTAAGCTATACCGTCTCAGTGAAAGAGAGATAAAACACAAGGAGAAACAAAGCAAAGCTGCGCGCAAATTATTGCACTTATTTTAATTAATCAAGTGATTAGAATTTATTGTGCGATTAATTGATAGTTGGATAGTATATGGCCTTCTCAAGACTTGAGACTTGACTTGGACTTAAGCTTTCAAGACTTGACCTTGGAGTTGAGGTCTCAAGACTTAAGACTTGACTTGGACTTGAGTTCTCACAGACTTGAGACTTGACTTGGGAGTTGAGCTCTCAGGGCGACTTCTGAAAGACTTGATCTTGAACTGGAGCTCCCAAGACTTTTAGACCCTGACTTGGACTTGAGCTCTCAAGACTTTGAGCTCTCAAGACTTGAGACTTGACTTGGACTTGAGGAAGCTCTCAAGACTTGGTAAGGACTCTGATTTGGACTTGAGGCTCTCAAGACTTGAGACTTGGACTTGGACTTGAGCTCCTCAAGACTTGAAGACCTGACTTGGGACTCTGAGCTCTCAAGACTTGAGACTTCTCTCAAGACTTGGGGACCCCGACTTGGACTTGAGCTCTCCAAGACTTGGGGACTCCTGCACTTGGACTTGAGGCTCTCTCAAGACTTGGAGCTTGATGCCTGGACTCTGAGCTCTCAAGACTATGAGACGACTTGGACTTGAGCTCCTCAAGACTTGGACTTGACTTGGACTTGAGCTCTGGAATTGGCTCTCAGAGCTTTAAGACTTTGAGCTTCACACTCTGAGACTTGACTCAAGACTTAAGACTCTGCACTTGGCACTTGAGGGAGCTCTCAAGACTTGAGCTCTCAAGACTTGAGAGACTGGACTTGAGACTTGGAGCTCTCAAGACTTATAAGACTTGACTTGGACTTGAGCTCTCAAGACTTTAGACTTGGACTTGGACTTGAGCTCTCAAGACTTGTGAGCTCTCAAGACTTGGAGCACTCTGACTTTGACTTGGAGCTCTCAGACTTGAGGAGACCTGACTTGGACTTGCAAAAATGACTTGTGAACATGTCTTGCCACCACACAGTTATAACAGGCGGGAGGCATCTAATTGTGGTCAAATCTGCATCCCAGCTCTACTCATGTATGTGTATTTTCTGTTTTGTACCTTACTGGCTTGTTTTAAGTTTTGTATGACCGCCATTGTGTGTGGAAACCGACCTCCATGGAAGATGGACCTGCTAGAAGAGCGGAGTGCAAGATAAATGCCGGGACCCTTTCTCCACCTGGGATCCCCGTTCTTTTTTTGCCCTCATGTCCCTCCTTTGTCACACAAACTTGCCCCTTGCGTTTTTCCACTTCCTCACTGCTTCGGCCATATCTAGACCCACAGCTAGTTCCCGATTGTCCCTCTTACATGGTGGCGTGGAATAACATAGTGAAGAACTCGCTTCAAAATTGGGCATGAATCAAAACAATCTGCGTCATACCTGCGACAAGCTCACTGTGACACACTGCTGCAGGAGTCCAACCAGCCCTTTAGGACTGCAACGTTACTAAAGGCCACAGCAGCTAATGGCTTATGGAAGCACAAGAACACAGCAGAGTCTGAGGACACCACAACATGGTGAGAGGAACACATGGTAGGTTTGCATGTAGGGACCATAGGGACATGTCCCTACCAAAATTTTGGAAGGACCTATTTGTCCCTACCAATATTGGATGTGAACATATTTATAATTTACTATACAGCAACCGCTTCTTTTCCTCTTGCAGCTTCGCTGCCTGGTAGCTGCAGCTGCCTGCTCTTTCCTGTCCCTTTCACATAGCGGCGCATCAACTGTGCTCAGCGCGGTTTAACTCTCTGATTATGCTTCTCTCTTTTCTGATTGCATGTTTTCTAGTCTGTATGTGTGCTTGGAGGCCAGCGAAAAGCGCTAAAATATAAATTAATATTGGGCCAAGAAACTAGTCAAATTAAAAAATATATTATCTACCCTAAGAAGGCTTCTGATTGGAGTTCTGTAGATGCAGGGAAGTTTTTTATTTATTGGAACTTTCTTGACACCTAGAAAGACAGTTGGCTTTATTTTATCTTTTTAATCAGATAGCCAAAGGCTCCTTAAAAAAAAAGATATTTTATGAAATGAAACTAGGTGAAACAGAAACGCTTAAACGTTTTTCCTTTGGAGGAGTTCTGGATGGAGAATATTGACAGACAAAAACTTTTTTTTACTCTTAAATGCTAAATGTTTACATATTTTTTTTACAATCTTGGTATAATTCCTGCTCTAAGTGGGTCAGCTCTGTCGGCTAAAGGCACATTTTAGTGGCCCTATACTCCAGTTAACGATTAATCAATTACTAAATTAGTTCACGATTATTTAAATAATTTGTTAATATGATTGTTTCAGCCCTAGATAAAATACATGAAATTAGCTACACAGAGTAACTACAGCTCACAGATGTACAACTTCTAATATTAATACTTTAAATGCTCAGTGTCAGTTCCTCTTCTAGTTCCAGTGCACAGGTAAATACAATACATTTATTTGTCTGTCCCTTGAATGTATTATTTTGCATGATCCAGAGAGATATATTATATAAAAAAATATATATATATTAGATATATTAGATTAAAAAAAAAATAAAAGTGGGGTTTACCTCTGCACAATTCTCTATCTTCAGAAGAAAATCCACATATTATAGACTATATTTGGTTAAACAGACACTGTCTTAGTTGCAGGTAAATCTAAATGCAATCCTTTTCAAAGTGGAAAAAGTCCTAATTCCACATTCATCAGAGCCAGTGATACTTTTAAATATTGATAAACAGCATCTAGTGCATGTAGTGCTTATACAATTTGTATTAATGTAGCAAGAAATGCTGCTGTTCTCTTTAAACAAAATGAGCCCTGAAGCTCACACATTAAGCATAAAAAAGGAGCATGGATATTTTTGCAAAGGACCAATGAAACCTGAAGAATAAAGTGTCCCTACCAAAGTTGAAATCAAACCTACGCCCTTGTAGAAACACCAAAGATGAAAGCAGAAATGCCTCACAGCAGCTGTAGCTGCGCTGATTATTTGGGCTTGTTTTGCAGCCTCAGGACCATGAATTCCTCTGTAAGGTGGCGCTGTGGCTCAGCTGCTGTAAAGACCTCAGTTTATTTGGAAAACCACAGCAGGAAAGAGCTGGATATAGATGATCCATACAAAACTGAATGAACCGCAGAGACTCTGCCTGCCAGAGGAGATCAACATTCATCAGTGTTCGTGACGTGAGAGGAACTCACTTCACATCACGGTATACTTCTTTTTTTGCATTTACTTCACATAAAAATGTCACAGTTCTAATAATTCTATTAAAAGCATATAGGGTCAAAAACCTCATCTAGACTTAAAGCACGGAGGTGGAGGGTTGATGATTTTGGTTTGTTTTATTCACCTAAACTTCTGTTAACCAAAGAGTCAAAAGTGCACTGCAAAAACCACCTAGAAATAAGTACAAAATTTCTTAAAATAAGAGTATTTACCCTTAATTTTAGTAGGTAAATAAAATGATTTGCGCCAATGAAATGAGCATTTTCTACTCCTAAAATATAAGATAGTTAGAGTAATATTCACTTAAAATAAGACAAAGCAATTGTTTTTTTCTTATTTTAAATGTAAATTGTCTTGTTCCATTGTAGCAGCAAAGAGGTGTCTCACGTATCTCCTCAATTCAAGAAAAAATTTACTTAATTTAGGCAAAAATGACTCATATAGATTTTCCCATTTTTTGCAGTGTGATGCCATCTTTTCAAATTAGCTTGTCGCCAGAACATTGATCCTAAACTGAAACTGACACAAATTACTGAAAAAACAAAACAAAATCTTGTTTCATTTTCTTCAACGTTTTCTTGAACCGTACTGGATTTAACTTTTTAATATGATGATGGTTTGAGATTAGATCTGGATAATTTCAAAACCGGTTAAAACACACAGATTCTACGGGTGCTGAAATAAACATTTGTCAATTTGATCATATTTCAGATTCTTCCAGAACTATACTGTGACTCTTCAAGAATAGATGCTTACACAATATATTTACTTTAATTTTTCCTTTTTTTTAGTATTTTGTCTTTATTTTTTGGGGGGGGGGGCTTACGGCACTACACTGCAAAAAATCTAAATCTAGATAGGTCCTTTTTTCTTAAAATAAGGTGAATTTGTTCTTGAATTGAGGAGGTAAAAAGAGAGACATTTTGCTAATGGAACAAGATAATTTTACACTTAAAATAAGAAAACACAATTAGATTGTCTTATTTTAAGTGAATATTATCTAATTATCTTATTTTAAGAGTAAAATACACTCATTCCATTGGCAAAAATCATCTTATTTATCTACTAAAATTAAGGGTAAATACATTCCTTAATTTAAGACATTTTTACTCATTTTAGATTGTTTTTTGCAGTGTAACTTCAAGAAGCAAATAAACATCCAGAAAAATCACTTTGAAACATAAAAGGAGCATTTAAGACTAAATAAATAAAACGAGAAATGAGACCCAAATGGACAGATTTCCACAAAAACCCAGATTACATCCAATTACTGGAATAAAAAATACAAAACATTCAGGAAATTCAACTCATTTGACATCAATCTGGGGAAATTCATTTAAGATTATTAAGAAATTAAGAATAAACATTAAATAATAAATAAAAAATAGATTTTTTTTTTAATTAAGGCAATTAAGAGAGAAATAAATGGGCAAGGGGGTGAAATGTAAACTATATAGTATTTTTAAACAGATGAATGTAAATAACTTTACTCAGGTCTGGTTGTGCATATCTGTAACAAAACTGCAGCTTTTTCCCCACAGCCCCACATCTCATTTACCTGCTCAAATTAAGGGTGAAAGAACTTGAATTGAAGAAATTTTTACTTATTTACTTATTTCTAGATCGTTTTTGCAGTGTAGTGGCTTGTTTTTTTGGACAGTCAGGAAACGTATGACAGAGGGGGAGACACATGTGGCAAAGGCAGTCTGTATTCGAACCCGGGTCGGCTGCATTGAGGACTAAGGTCTCCTGTCATGGGTCGTGTGCGCCTCATTTCTGCATTCACTCTCCTTTTTCATTTTTTTTTTTTAAGAAAAGCAAACCCCATTAATAGGAACTACAGAACTTTATGTTTATAGCTGTAAAGTTTTTCTAAACTAAATGTTAGATATTTTTTTTACATTTCACAGATCTTTTATTATTTTTATTATGACTAGCCAAAAGGGAAAACAAGCTTTTCCACCATCTGACACACTTGAGTGGCATCTCCTTGGACTGGTTATTTTCCTCTCAGGAATTCTCCCCTTCCAACGACCCGGAGAAACTCCACTGAACCCACAGGATACCTGAGCCTGCTCAGGACCCTCAGAGTCTTCCTCCTCAGCCTAAACGATGGCTCCCTTTAATGGTTCAGCCTAGATTGCATGCTTTGAATTAGTTCATACCGGCTGGGGAAAATGATGAGAGCAGGAAAAGACATTTATGAGGGAGAGAACATCAGAGAAGGCTTGCTTGAGTCCTCGTTTACATCAAAACAAAAGCGAATGATGCGTATTTGATGTGGAATCACACTGAGAGGACCAGATTGAGTTCAGATGGATATTAACTGTGCAGAAGGTGGTCACCGTGGGGAGACAAAGTCAGCAACATTCCTACTGCAATGTGCTGCTTCAAATCACAGAAAAAAACTCAATAACAGCCACAAATCTTCAGATTTAATGAAGGCTGAACTGTTTATTTACTCCTTTATTGCTTCTGTGTATTGAATTGGAGGAGCAAGACTGCAATACCATCTGCACCCCCACTCCTGTTGGCCTGTTCGTCCCCAGCTGCTGTTATCATCTTGGTACTGATCTGATCACCGAATTTGGAAACAAAGGAAATTACTAATATAAAAGGTTTGGTTAAATGAAGCTCTCGTTAAGCATTAGGCTGTGCTGCTCCAAGCCGGTTCGTCCTGTTTGATCTGCCTACCCGCTGCTGCTTCATAGTTTGTTTTCATGTGTAGGTGGTGAACGCATGGTAAGCTGAGCCGTCAAATGGCCAAATCTGAGCTATAACAAAGTCAAAAATGCAGCTGCAGCCACCCACTCTCCCCTTGTTGCCTTTCTGTCGTTCAGATTCAAAACAATAGAAGTGGAGGTGGAAGCTAACTGCTTGTTAATCTTTGTAAAACTGTTTAAAACCCACATACAGTAATACATAAAAAAGTCCCCATAAATTAGATACAAACGGGGAACTAGAATGATGACAATCTAAATTTTCAAAATCCTAGCTAAAGAAAGCATTTCATTACTAGATTTATCTCCAGGTTGAAGGCCCATCTAAGCAGTAAAAGAATTTAGATATGCCTGATTAAGCCAAAAAAGCTCAACGTAACATCCTACTGGTAAGTTTATATAAGTGAATCATGTAACATTTCCTTACAGTGTATATGAGCAGATTTCGCCAATGTAACTTTAAATAGCTGCTTTCCAAATGCTAGGAATCCAGTTTGTTTGGTCTGCTTGTGTGTTTCCTTCTCTCCACCACCAGGAGGTGCCCTGTCTTGGTTGGGCCTCCCTGCACACCTGCGGCTCATTGGACCTTTATCTGGAGGAGTATTTGAGCAGTGGGCTGTCACTACCTCGATGCCAGAGTGTTTGCCAGTTTTGGGTACTCTAGCCAAGCTGAGATTAGCAGAGTGTAACCTGAGCTTTGTTTCTCTGAGACTTATGTTGTTTTTGTCTTTGTTCTTCGGCAGGAAGCCTTCCTGTATAACTGGATACCTGGACCTTCTCCCCCTGCAAGGAAAAACTGAGTTCACACTGAGCAGGGGAAAACTTCCACATGATCTGTTCAAGTTCCCATCGGAAATCCGAGTGACAGTCCGCTCCATTACTCCTCCGGGTCCAACTTTTGTCCTGTCCGCTCTCCAACGTGTTTCCCTATTCTCTGGATAATCCCACACAGACTGGATTCAAGGATTGACAAAAGCTCCCTCAAAAGTGAGTCCCTCTCCTGCATAAATTTGATAACATCCAACATTCCCACGGTCCCTGAACTGATCTCTGTGAACATCCCTTCAGACTTCCAGTTCCGGTTCACTGAGTTCCAGACTCAACGCCAGTTCTTATTACTACAAATAAACCTGTTGAACTTTTCCCCTGGTTCTCTGTGTGGTTTCTCTGCATGTGGGTCAGATTCATTAAACCGATCTTGACACCAAAGCTGATAAAAACCACAAAAATGTGTATGATTCAGTACAAAATGTTTTGACAGACAGTTGCTTTTCATATGTTTAAAAATAAAGCATGAAATAATAAAAACTACAAGGTAAAAATGGAGAAAATGGGGTGGGTCTGGGGCACCTCACACCTGCTATTGAGCATTTTTCCCACTGAAGGAGCCTCTTAAACCGTATATACACAAGCACACTTATAGGTGTACACCACAGGTGTTTGGATCCAGGTGTTCACAGATACACAGCAATGCTTAATACTAAGTTATAGCTTCCACTTTATATAGCTCTAAATAATTCTGATGTATTGAATGTTTACCTATGGGTTACTCCCTCTTTTTGTCGTAGTTAGTGTTTTTGTTTTTCTCTTTACCTCCTTCTTTCTTGCAGGAAGGAAAGCAGACTTCTAGCAGTTATTCTATAATTTCCTTTTTTCCCCTTTATTCTTGCTCTTTCTCTCCCTTCATCCTCTCTACCTTTCTAATCTCCCTTTCTGTCTCCATTTCCATTGCATTTATTTTTCCAAAGCCACTTTTAATAAAGTTTTATACCTAATTGCCAAGTGGAATTATATGATAGCAGCCATAATGGCCCACTTGCAAAAGCAAATCAGTTCCTGACTTATGGATACAGCGTTTACATTATGGTTCAGGGATGGACTGAAACATGCGAAGGATCTTTTTATGAATGGTGTGTTCATGTCATTCTAGCATCTGGTAAATAAGTATAATATCCCCAGCTCACATAATTTCAGGTATCAACAGGCTCGTGTCTTCGTTTGGAAACATTTTCCTTACTTTCCCTTACTCTCATTAAATGACTGGGTAGACAGATGGTTGGGGGAAGATGTAGAAGGAAGATGTAAATCAAAGAGGAGGAATGAGCAGATTATATGAGGATATCCAGAGGATCGCTTCACTGTCACTTAGGCATATTAAGGCAGAGTGGGAAGAGGATTTGGGGTTTGGGGTGTCAGACAGCCTCTGGCAAAGATTAATTAAGAGAATACATTCAACTTTGATTCGTCTTAATCATAGTTTTCTCCAGTTTAAGGTGCTACACAGGCTTCATCTGTGCTAGAGCAGGCTTGCCAGGATATATCCGGAAGTCAATCCAACTTGCTCGACAAACTCAGTGTCCTCCGTCTCCACCCTCCTTAAAGCCCATCAAAGTTAATCAGGGTTCTGTGTAGTTTTGTGCAAACAATACAAAGGAAATCCTTCACTAGGTCTATTATCCAGGTCCATAGAAGGTCGGACTGTATATAGATGTTCTTTAAATACAGAAAGTTATCTTTATGAGTGCTACCGTTTCACCCAACAATCCATCACATACATCCACGACCTTATCCATCCCTAGAGATGGGAAGTAGCGAGATACAAATACTTAGTTACTGTACTCAAGTAGATTTTTCTGATATTTTTACTTTTTTACTTTACTACTTATTTTTTATGGCGACTTTTACTTCTACTCCTTACATTTCACACACAAATATCTATGGAAGAGGGATTAGGGCCAATAATGCATTTAGTTGGAGTCTGATTTAAAATTTTATTTCAGTTTAGTATGGAATACAGTCAAATTCTGAGTTTTTCTCAGAATTCTGGAAAACCAGTTTTTCTCCCCATACTATACTGAAATAAAAATTTAAAAAAATCTTTTTTTCCAGTGGCCCTAATTTTTTTTACGTATCTGTACACCTCTACTCACTTACATTTTTTAAAAAATTGGCTTCGTTACTTTAGTTTTGAATCATTTCAATGGAGTTACGTTATTATTTTTCACATCATCAATAATTAAAGTCAGAATTCTGAGAAAAAGTCAGAATTCTGACTTTAATCTCACCAAATAATTCCTGACTTTTTCCCTGCAGAATTCTGACTTTTTTTCAATGTCAGAATTCAGTCAGAATTCTGAGAAAAAAGTCAAACCTCTGAAAAAAGTCAGATCTATTGATAAGAATCAGAATTCTCCTGACTTTTTCCCATACTATATACTGAAATAAAATAAAAAAAATTAGTTAACTTTTTTTTTTTTTTTCCAGTGGCCCTAATCCTCTTCTGTAAATATCTGTACTTTCTACTCCTTACATTTTAAAAAATTGGCTCGTTACTTTAGTTTTGAATCATTTCAATGGAGTTGCCTTTATTATTTTCACGTCATCAATACCAATAAAAACAATAGTCTAATTAACCAAAACTTTCAGTACCTCCATGGACCCCCTAGGGGTCGCGGGCCCCCTGTTGAAGATCTCAGCTCTAAGCGAGTTTTGCATCAGACGGTTCAACTAAAGAGGAATTCAAAATGTATCCCGATAAAATATCTGTGGGAAAACATCTTAATACCAAAACAAAATGCCTTCAGCAGGACAGAACATCTGCTGGTGATGAATTTCTGGAATTTATTTGGTAACAGGGAAACAGACTCCGCCGCGTTCAAAGAGCCGCGTTGTTAACATAGCAACACGTCTGTCAGCATGAGTCCGATGCCGTGTTCTCAACATTTCCCACCTCTGATGTCTCCTTTAAACGCTTCTGTCGTGTTGAAATTCGTTCCTCTCAGTTTTTTCCTCCAGTCTGGAAGCTTCAAACATGAGTTTTCCGGCACGCTGACTGACAAGCTTAGATACCAACATATTGGAGGAGCTCAGATGAAATGTGTTTGTCTGGCCGAGGTATAGAAGAAGCCCCCCGGGGTCCCCTCATTCATTCGGCCCCCGCTCCTCATGTCGTGACCCCACCGTGACCCCTCGCCACTTCTCACTTCCCGCGTTGCGTTTTCCCACCGACATAATGACGCACTCCTGATGGCCTTTGGGTCCGACTGCTGCCATCTTTTTAATCTAAACCCAGTGGAAGGCCAGAGGTCAGAGTCCTTTCGTGGAACAGCTCCTACTCTTTTCAAAATAAACCTCACCCTGCTGTTTCAGAGATACCATGAATCGACTAAAAGAAGGACTTGTTCCAGGATTAAAGTAAAGTGTTAAAGCTCAGACATTGTTTAAACTACAGATGAAGTGTGTTTATTGGTCTGTTAAATGGTTTCTTTTAGAGTGACAGGCCTGTCAAATAAACAGCAGGCAAAGTGATATTTCTCCTTTTCCCCATAAAAGTCAAACATGTCTCGATCATATTTCATGCTACCAGCATGGGTCCCTGTTAGTCTAACACATTTAACCTTTATTTTAATTGCTGCTCACTGAATGCGCGTCCTGGGAAGAAAAGAGCTTACGTTGCGCTGAAGCCGTTTTTTATGCTAATGCAAAGTGATTTATTTATATGCATGTTCTGTACAGACATTACATCTATCAGGATTTTTTTCCCACCATAATATTTACAGCCTGCAGATGTTATTAATGATAAAGATGACACGATGAAAAAAATAATGCATTAAATGCTGGGCGATAGGGGGGATTTTTAAGGACATTAACTGAGATTTCAGATCTCAGGTTTAGTTCCAGATTTAGAACCTTGTCTAATTCAAAACAAGGCCTTAAACTCTCTGTCTTAGTAAAAGCCTCAGTTAAAGCTGCTGGTGTTATTTTGTTATCTAAGTCTACGTAGACAACTTCATTTGTATATTTTCTATACAAGGCCATGTTGGGTAAACTGCCGGCATATTTATGTAATCTCCTCAGGCTAAATTCAAGCCATTTTCATCTCCGTTCCACCAGGTGGCGCTCTTACCAGGTTCCAATGGTTTTTACTGAGCTGGGGAAGAAATCATTCTCTTAATTTGCTCCATGGTCTTGGAATAATTTGCAAAACTTGCTCCATTTAAATGATCTAGTCCCATTGAATGAATTTAAGGCCATGTTAAAATGTCATGTAATTCAAAAATGTAACTGCCCTATGTGACCTGTCTTTTCCTCTATGTGAGATTTTGTCTATGCTGTATTTCTGTTTGTATTTTAACTGGTGTGCCGTCTTGGCCAGGTCTCCCTCGAAAAAGAGATTTCAATCTCAAGGGACTTCCTGGTTAAATAAAGGTTAAATAAAAAATACTGCTGTAATAATGCTGCTTTAGGCTTAGGCTGCTGGAGGACACTGTGCCTACCTTTCTTCATTCTACTATTGACTCTACTGTTCCTCTCCATATATGCACCTTCTACTTTTATTGCTCTAAATTATTTCTCCTTTTCATTGAAAAGTCGCCTCTTCTGTTGGCTCTCCTTCAGACCAACCCACGGATTGTCCTTATAGTTCTAAAACATTTATTTGCTTTTATTTTCATATCAAGTAACCCGGCCTGAGTGGGTTTGGATTCTTTTGTTTGTCATACTAGGTGCTTAAAAGTGTGATAACAATATATATTTTTAATTATTCTGTCCATAGAAAATAACCTTAGCTCAGAACTTCCATATATTTTGTTGGCTACTCTCTATTTTTCTTTTTTCATACAATTATTGTTGCCTTCTCTTGTGTCTTTCTTTCCATAGAAAGTAAACCTGAGACTGCACTTCTCTGCCAAGCTATGATCTTAGGGAGAGTTTCTAAGTACGGTATTTATGTTTTCACTTTGTGTTCTTTGTTTTTAAAAGTACTTCAGTCTCAGTGTTTCAAAAAGCTGTAGCTTGTTTGTGTGCATAGCCACATACAGAGCTAACCCTGCCTTGGTTCTGTAGTTTTGTGTTTCTCTTTCCTGAAAAAAAACAAAAAACTGCAAAACTCTGAATATTTTTTTTTCACTTTTAGTTCTGGTAACTCATGTTTTCCTTTCTGTTAAAGTATTCCAGGACCAATGCTCATGCTTACCCTGTTCACTTACTGTACAACTGGTTGCCTCTCATACTAAGCCTGGTTTTCTCTTATTAAAAAGGGACCAGGTCCTTTCCACTTTCCACACATCGACCTCTCAAGATGAAGAATTGTTGCACAGTCTCAAATGTGATGCATTCAGTGAACCTTTCTTTATCCAAAAGGCATTAAATGGTAGCCTCTAGTGATGAGACCATCCTGATCTCATACGATCTTTCAAAACTTCACTTTCATAGATCAGTCTGGAGACTCTCCGTTAAAGAAAATTTGGAGCCGTTCACCAAGCCCGAGCGTCCAATCAGCGTTGGCTTTGAGGCGGGTTGAGGTGTGGCGCCACTGCGAGAAGGGCGACAGTTCAGTCTAAAGAGGCATTTGGCGGCTTCAGCCCGATGAAAACTAAGCGTTAGGCGTGGCTACATCAAGACAGTTTTATCGGAATTACAGGAAGTATTTCTTCACTGAAAGAGAAGAGCAAAACACTGCTCTGGAGGCTTTTCCAGAGGAAAAGATGTTTTTGCTCTTCTCCGACTGGTTTAAACGCAAGAAGTTTGATCGCATCAATTGGCTCCTCTGCCGCCGTGCTTTCGCTCTGTTAGATGCGATCATATGCTTCAGTGATCTGATTGGTTTATTTGGCCCGTCTATCACCAACATAGGCCAAATCAGCTAACCAGTATTTTCGGACCTAGGTTTCCAGAAGGATATGCGGAGCAAATCCATCTGGCCGAGTAATTAAAATGGTTTTCTAAATATTTGATTGTACTGTATCCTAATTGGACTGAATCTGCCTACATGATCAGATTTTGTTGCACTGATCTGGCTGTGACTCAACTCTGGAGAAATATCAAATGTGCTCCTGCCATCAGCACCTTTGACTATAGATGTTGGAGATAGGCCTGTGTTTTTCAGAGTGTAGTCCCTGTTTCTCTGACTGGCTGTGACTGGCTGGATGTGCTCTCTTCATCCTTCTGACATGGGGGAGCTGGCTCGGAGCTCTCGCCTGCCTGGCTGTGTGTTTTTCCTGGGCCGGAGCGCCTTTTACAGCTGCTTTTGTATCTCTGCTTCTCTCTCTTGAGAAGCATGAGGCGTCATTTATGATGTTACGTCTTTTATGGAGGGTAGAAGAGTCGCGATGGGAGTCCTCTCTGCTGTTCACCCTGACCACACTCTTCTCACCTTCTTTCCAGTCTGAGGCGCTGCAGCCTCCACACCATACAGTGTGACAGCTGGTCAGAACGCAATTTCTCTATGGTGCTGCTGCACAAGGTGGGGAGGATGGGTGGGGGCATGTGGGCTCTCCTCATACACCAAAGGAAGTAAATGCGCTTCTGTGCCCTTTTGACCAGTGAGGTGGTGTTAACATTCCAGGTGAGGGTGTTATGAATTTGCTGCTGACCACCTCTACAGCTGAGCTGTTGATGAACAGTGGAGCGGGGTTAGAACGGTTCTTCCTGAAGTCGATGATGATCTCTTTAATTTTCTCCACCTTCAGAATCAGGCTGTTATCTTTTGCACTAGTCCACCAGTTGCTCCACCTGCTTAACCTCTTGCAATCTAAGGGGGTATAAATAAATTTCTGCCTGACAAAAACACACAAAATGTAAATCACTTATAGCCTCACAGCTATTAGATTTAAGAAGAAACTTTTGGCACGCCTACGTCTGTAAAGGTAAGATGTCATAGAATGGTTTTCTGGTGTCAGCACCATTGTAAGCTTTGACCCTGCCTGAAATATTAGGGACAAAATACAAAATATTTTTGCATTTTTTGAACCTCGCCAAAAATTTCTTTTGAAAATAAAACATTGCCGAAACACTACCAAAATATTATTTATAGCACAAAAAATAGTACAGACTTTTAAATCTAAATGTTGTGTAAAAATATACCAAATTTGGACTCAATCAGATGAATCATATTTATTTTTAGAATGGTATTAGTGAGAAATTTCCATTTTGGCACATTTATCCAAAAATGTCACCAAACTGTGCCAAATATGTTTTTTACATCAATACTGGGGTTTGTTAAAATTATGAGGTCACGTAGCAGCTGGACCCACCGGTGGGTCCGTCAGGGTTCTAGGGGTTAATGTAGTTCTGGTCGTTGTCGTCTCTGATGAGGGCCCACCACCGTGGTGTCGTCTGCAAACTTCACCATGTGATTGGTGGTGAACCTGGGGACGCAGTCGTGTGTCATCAGGGTGAACAGCAGGGGCTCAGGACGCAGCCCTGAGGGGAGCCTGCGCTTAGGATGATGACATCAGAGGTGTTCAGTCCAACCAGGACTGACTGAGGTCTGTTGGTGAGGAAGTCTAGCAGCCAATAGCAGAGGGGTGGAATTGAAGTCCAGCGCGGGGGTTTGGTTGCTGATAAGCTGTAGGGATGCTGTCCTTCAACAGACTTCGGCGGCACAACTAATTAAAACAATAAGAAATATTCAATTAGATATGAATAAAAGAGATTTAAGACTGGAACTGTAAGATATAATGTGGCATAAAGGTCAAAGCAGGATGTTTAAAAACTCTTTGCTTTATCTAATCACTAATCAGCCGCTGGAAACTGATTGGGTGATTGCTGGCAATGCTGATGATGTTGTTGCTGGCACCACCACCTTTCTTTCTCCACTTCCTCCAGAACTGGATCTATATATAGAGGGAGACTTCAATGGTAACGCGATGATGAATGGACGCAACAAGGCCTAATTTCACGGGGCAGGAAATCACTGGGAAAAAAAAAAAAAAAAAAAGCTGAAGTGCAGAGGGTTTAATTATCCCCGGGGACAGATTGGTCCCAAACTACGCTGCAGGAAATACGACTTGTGATAAAGTAACGTGTTGTTCATGCTCAGACTTTTACAGCGATGCCGCATTCACGTTTGCTCGAGGGCAACAACATGCTTTAACCTCAGGGAGATCTTTTGTGTTCATAGGAGGTGTATGATTCCACTGACCTCATCCCATTCGTCTTCTAAGAAGGCTGCAGATTTCTGGCCGCTAACAGCTGTTTGCCTTATCACAGCTGGAGGGATTTATGCCATAAAGTTATATGTTAATAACAATGTTGAATGATTTACTGCAGCACAGAGAACGCTGTTCCACAAATCTATTGCCTCTCATAGAAAAATATTTTCATTTCAGAGTCCATGTTCAAGAAAACTTATAGCTTGTTGACGTTTTTTGGTTGGCAGACTGATTGAGGGCAGTTCTGTAGGATTACTTAGATGTTAAAGCTGTACTTAAAGGAGCTATAAAACAAACTCCTTATCTCATCTGCAAAACCTGCACATAACAAAACATTATGCAAGATTTTTTTTTTAGCTAGCAACTTCTACTGAATATAATAACTTTATTGTTTGTTAGCACATTAGCGATGCTGCACATCAATCAGGAATGGGAAAGTTGGCAAATTATCTGAGATTTAGCAAGAAAATAGGGAAAAGCTCATCTCATTCCTTTGTTACAGGGTAAACACTGCAAAAAATGAAATCTAAATGAGTCATTTTTTCTTAAAATAAGTGCATTTTTTCTTGAATTAAGGATTTAAGTGAGACACTTTGCCAATGGGACAAGACAATTCACACTTAAAATAAGAAAAAACAATTGCATTGTCTTATTTCAAGTGCATAATATCTAGATACCTTATTTTAAGAGTAAAAATACTCATTCCATTTGCAAATCATCTTATTTACCTGCTCAAATTAAGGGTAATTACCCTTAATTTAAGACATTTTTACTACTTTTGAGATTGTTTTTGCAGTGAACTAAGAGAGATTAAAAGTAGAATTAAAGGCTGACAAAATAGTGCTTGCTTTACAGAGTTGAAGGAGAAAGTCTATTCAGTTAAATGTTATAAAAAAAGAGGCATAGACCAGTATCAGGTATTGCAGGCTAACAAAAAACCCAAAACGACTCTCCAGTCCTAAGGGGCGGGACCCGTTCTTCTAGTGCAATATGCATGGTTTCTAAGCCAAAATATGTTTTTGGGCTACCATATAAAGCCTTGAACCCAACGCTTATTCTGACACTTTGTCGGGTTCATAAAATGTAGGTTTTTGCTTAAGAAGAATTCAAATACACAATTTATGGATACAATTCCTGCAGGAAGGAGAGACAGTTGAACCCCAGACTCAAACACACTGTCTCCCACTGGACCTCCTCCGCAGAGCATTTTACTAACAGAACATGACACATGGTTACAAACAGAGTATTTGTTCTGACAGAACAATTGATTAGTTCATGAAGACAGAATGCTCCATCAGAATGACAAGGCAGGATGGTCTCCTGACTGAATCATGAGACACAGAGTGGAAGCACCCCCTCGCACAAATGTTTCATAAGCACACATTAATTTCATAATAATCATTGAATAAACCTAACACACTTTGAATTGAAAAAGCTTCCGGGAGGGGAAATTGACACGTCTTCAAACTTGGAAACAAAGTCCAGTTGATTGTTTTTTAACTTTTTTGGAATGACTTTGACCTGGATGACTGAGAATCTTCATCCGCATAATAAAGTAGCTCACTAATGCACCAGAAGACATCTAGAAAAATGTTTGCTGGATTGTTGAATCCAAAGTATCACGTTTCAAGAAAAGAAAAGGGGAGTTTTGGCCTTGTGGGTTAGAGCAGTGCGGTTGTGCTCTGAGAAGGTCGCAAGTACCCGGTTTGATCACACACAGCCTCCATTCTGGGTTCCTGAGCAAGACCCTTAACCCCACACTGCTTCCTGGGTTCCACAACATGGCAGCCCACTGCTCCCCCAAACTGGAAAAAACTCGAAATCTAGATAAGTATTTTTTCTTAAAATAAGTGCATTTGTTCTTGGATTGAGGAGGTAAAAGAGACATTTTGCCAATCTCGAACAAGACAATTTATACTTAAAATAAGAAAACAACTATTTCATTGTCTTATTTCGAGTATATTACCTAATTTCTTTATTTTAAGAGTAAAAGTCCTCATTGCCTTGGCAAGTCATCGTATTTACCTACTGAAATTAAGGGTGAATACATTTAATTTAAGAAATTTTTACTTATTTCTAGGTAGCTTTTTCCCAGTGCAAGGGGATGACTCCAAAATGCACACAGCAAAAATAATCCAGAAATAAGTAAAAAATTTCTTAAATTAAGTGTATTTACCCTTAATATAAGGGTAAATACACTTAAATTCTGACCTTTTCTCGGAATTCTGATTTTAATCTCAGGAATTCTAACTTTAATCTCAGAATTCTCTACTTTTTTTTTCAGAATTCTGACTTTTGATCAATCTCAAGATTCTGACTTTAATCTCCAAATTCTGACTTTTTTTTTCTGAGAATTCTGACTTTAACTTGACTTTCTCTGAGATTAAAGTCAGAATTTCTCAAAAAAAAAGTCAGAATTCTGACTTTTTGAGAAATTCTGACTTTTTCCCATGTTAAACTGAAATCAAATTTAAAAATCAGTTAACTTTTTTTTTATTTTTTTTCAGTGGCCCTAATCCTCTTCCGTACTAAATACACAAGACAAGAGAAATCTAAATTTTCTGACCGCACACCTAAAAAAATCTGCTAAATATATTTATTGATCTCATTTATTACACCGTTGGTTGATACTTTATATAATACATGTTTTGACTTGTTTAAATAAGCTTTTTTTTCATAATCTAAGAATTTTACTTTAATCTGTTATTGATAATTTGAGCTAAAATAAACAAAAAATTTTAGAAAAGTAATTTGATTATAGAGAGCAGTGCAAGATTTTTTTACCAAAAAAAAAAAAGTAGTCAAAACGAACAAATGCCTCCTTTTAAAATTGGAATCTGTCTTTTAGAAAAAGTGATAGAGGATTTTATCGTTAGACATTATTGTTAAATGTTTTACAATCATAAAATAATTTTTTTTTCTTGATAGGCACCTCTCTGCTCAAGGCTCCTGCTATGCCTGAGTTCACCAGCAGAGGGAGTAGTTGTTCCCTTCATGCTCTGTCCTCAGGCTTATCTCTGCTCTCCTCTTTGTGCAGCAGGGATACCTTCTCCCTGTTTGTCCATGATCTGAGCAGAATACAGTTTGGTTTCCTGATGCTGTGGAGTGAATATGAAAATAAAGCTTCATGCAGGAAATCCCTAATTAGTCTGTCACTCCAAACTAACATTTCAGACCAGTGCCTCACCTCTTCTGCCCTTTCTCCAGCTCCAGCATCAAATCCCATCCCAGCCTTCCTCAGCTTTAGTATTTTCTCCCCCTGTCAGAGCTGGTCATGAGTGTCAGATTTAATCTGGTGCAGGGGTCGAGCGGGGCCCGGGGTGCTTGGAGAAACCCATCATTTTCAGTTTGTTTGTGTGTGTGTGAGTGTGTGTGTGTGATGGATACAACAGATAGAGGAAAGGATTGGGCCTCTGAGAAGGAAGCAGCCTGACAAATTCAATAAAACACATCTGAGGAGCGCCTGCTGCACGTTCTGCTTCACTTTGCCCCTCAGAATAAATATGAGTTTGTCTGAATGAGCCGCGCAGGGCATTACTGTTCTGTATAATTGTCTCATTTTTTTCTGGTAGGCCTCTTTCTTCCGTTGTTTCGCAGAGTGAATCCAATTACAGGTGTCGCCATCACTCACGGTGGTGGATGGAGGAGATGATGCGGGGATCTGGACGATTGATTGGCTGTTTTGGAGGGTGATCGCATTGATTATCCATGAAATGTGCCAAGCAGCAGTTTCCATCGCTCACCTCCAAATGAGAGCGGAGGAAACCCGGGCTGTGGATGGAGGGGGAGCCGAAGGCCGGAGCCTAAAGGAAATCAAAGATATCTGTCTTCCCTGGTGGGGTTTGAGGGAAACAACTGAAACATCAGTTTATAAATATAGAAAACAAGATTTATCTTGACTTTATAAAAGTGGTGGAGTTTTATTTGTCTTTGGTTAAATTTAACAAGAACATAAACAGAGAAAATATCTGATGGTGCCTGAGAGAAAAATAGTAAAACCAACAGGAAGTCAATGGTAGAAAAACTGTACTGTAACAGACCATCCATCCATCCATCCATCCATCCATCCATCCATCCATCCATCCATCCATCCATCCATCCATCCATTCCCTATACATCGGCTCTGTCCATCCATCCATCCCATCCATCCATCCATCCATCCATCCATCCATCCATTCAGCGTTCTTAAGCGTAAAATCAAAGGATGATCTAAACGTCTCTCTAAACAACCCCCAGAAATACTCACAAACACATTAAATCTAGAAAAACCAACAGTAACAATGGAACAGGAATGCTAATTTGATAGTTATTGACCTATTTGATCCGTCAAACCAATTTTCACTTTGGAATGAATTAAAAAAGTCTGTTTCTTATGCAATAATGTCAAATTTAATTAGCATCAACATTTATTACACATCAGATTGTCAAAACATTTACTCTCTCATCTACTTGTGAAAAAGCTAGAATTTTCATTCTTTCTGAAAGTAGTTTACAGATTCAGAGCTAATTTTAATTAATCTCTGGAAAAAAATATTTAATTAAATCTATTCCACAAATTCTACTTTTTTTTTATCAGTAAACAAAATATACAAACCAAAATATGCTTTAAAAGCAATGAGAAACATCTTGCATCTGTGTCAGGATAGTTTGCTCCACTCCTCACCTTCAGCTGCTAGATGTTTCAGGAGTTTCAGCACGTTCAATCAGTTTCAAGGCCTGGCCTTTGACTAGGCCAAGGATTTACATTTACTAGCTCTCCTGTTTAACATGGTTCAGGATCCGTTTTTGCTTCAGTTTTATCTTTTTTTAAAGATAAACAACCCCTGATGCAGCTCATGCTGGTCAGGTCCTGCTGAACAACGCTTTC
Organism: Cyprinodon brontotheroides; assembly: GCA_018398635.1. Classification (NCBI taxonomy): domain Eukaryota; kingdom Metazoa; phylum Chordata; class Actinopteri; order Cyprinodontiformes; family Cyprinodontidae; genus Cyprinodon; species Cyprinodon brontotheroides. The sequence goes on along the minus strand of JAGKQL010000022.1, from coordinate 2,554,549 downwards.
CCAAACCATGACACTTCCACCTCCATGCTTTAAATGTGCTTAGGTTTGTTTTCCTTCAGTGCTGTTTGGTTTAAGCCAAAAAAAAAAAAAATCTCTTTTCTAGTATTCAAATAATCTAGTTGTAAACTTAGAACATTAACACAGAAGTCCTGATATTCCTCTACGTTCTATCTGGCTAACTCCAGTCAGTTATTAGAAAGCAAAGCTTTCCTTTCATGGATTATTATTTTATGCCCAGACTTTAAAATCGAAGATCAGGCTGAAAAGGCGCCTCTTTTCAGTAGTTTTCAACACAAATAAAACAACAAAGATTTGTTTCTTTCATTTCTGGAAAAGTATTGAACTTAATTCCACAAAATGGGTTACATTTTCATTGGCATTGGTTTAACTGTCTGTTTTCAAAATAACTATAATAGTTAAAGACGGATTTTGCTGAAATCTTCAGAGAAGTTGCGTATTGTGACTTGCAACAAATGATTTCATGTTGATGATGATCCAGATCTGAGGTTCCTTTTAACTGGCTATATAAATACATTTTGATTTTAAAGAATTATCAACCTGCTGATGGTCCCATAAGGGCATTTTATTATTTTTGGACACTTATTTTAACATCTTGTAGCCTTTTCTCAAGGTGAACTTGCTGTAGCATCCAGACCAGGACATAAGGTGGTTTATTCGATAGCCTATTTTCTGTACAGTAAAATGGCTAATTTGAATTTTGTAGAAATCTCTTTTGGCTCATTATCTCCACCAAGGACTTTATGTTTTTAGGTTGTGTTTGTCTGTTAGAAGATTTATTGAAAAGTTACAAATGTATTTTAATGATATTTCTACCAGAGGTGTGTCTGATGCCAGGGAAGAATCCGTTACATTTTGGAGATGATCTAAATCATAATCCAGGTACAGGGATTCTTTAAGATTTGGTAGAACAAGCAGTTCCCCCAACAAACCAGAGGGTGGCAGCAGTGACTGTCGACAGCTTCAGCATTAGTCTCAAAAACCCTGGAAATATTATACTGAAGGCAAAATGCAAAAGCCCAACAAAGCAGAGCAATGTCTCACTCAAAGGCCGTTTCTCAATATGCATAATTGTGCATTCTCACGTGCTCGTGTAATCGTGAAACGTCATCATCCTCAGCCCTAGTACTGTTCCAATTCACAAGAACACAAGACCGAGAACGGACAAAGTCCCCGGATGTTGTTCTCACCCCTTCCTCTTTACCCAGCATGCATCAGAGCAGACTTGTCCGTTCTTGAGACTGACAGCTGTCCCAGCATGCACTGCTGCAGCAGCAGCTTTCAATGGAGCGCTAACAGAGCTCAGAGAATTAAGTTAAAAGTTTTATTTTTTCTTTGAGCCGTTGTTCTATAAAAAGTATGTTTTAAGATAATTTGAGGCATAAACTTTGCTACGCCGAGGATAAAGGCCGAGGCTTTATATATTAAAAGGGACGCGTCAACCAATGGAACCTCGACTACTAGACAGTCAGGGCTAACCGCGGCCACGTCTGCAGCAACCACCTCTCTCTGCATGGCGTGTGTGGAAGGACGCTGGCACTGATGGCGATGTTTTTGTTTATTTGGCAAATGTTCATTTGATTTGTGTTTTGTTAACTGTGTTAATTATTATTCCCCAGTTAAATGAAAAAAGTAAGTATTTCTAATTATCTAGAGACAATTAAAAACTAGTGTTGCGCCGATCCATTTTTTGGCCCCGATACCTGGCTGTGCACTATCGGCCAATACCGATACCAACTGTTTGAAATTGATGTATGTGTGTGTATATATGAAGAACTGCATCATGGCTTTGTCAAGTAGTATGCACTACTAGCTGAAGCAGGAAAAAGACTATACAAAGTGAATCCAGTAGAACTTTTATTGCCCACCTGGGGGGGCAATAGTTGAATAAACTTTTTGGCTCTCAAAATGGTCGGTGCCCTTTTTGTTGTTTTGCGCTAATACCGATACCACCATTTTAGTGCTGTATGGGGGCCCTGCCTGATACTGGTGCTCGGTGGAACACTATTAGAAACAGGAGGAGGTGAAATGCAGTAACCTGACAACAGCCAGATGCATGTCACAAAATCCATTTAGCTCCACTCACATACATCTGGGAACCGGCTCATTGAAAGTGATTTCCCCAACTTGAGATTTATGGTCTGTCCAATCAGGGCGCCCGGTGAGTGTTCATGGAGTGGAGAAGGGACGTGAATTCAACAACAATGGCGGCTGCGCATTGAGGTAAGCGTTAACATTGATGCTGCTATTTCTTTTGTGTTGTCAATCTATCTGATATTGTTTCATTAAAGAACATCAGAGCGGCTTTGAAGGCTTTTGTTGGTAGAAACGATGTTTTCGCCCTTCTCCCGACAGTTTGGCAAGAGCTTGATCTGCAAATGGCTCACTCCTCTCTCACAGCGTCCGCGGGTTAGCCGGTGTGAGTGGTTTGAAATATGCTGCACGTCAATAAGATGACAGACAAATGGCTTATCCCAATCATATGCAGGAGTTTTGATAAGGCCCAGCCCTGACCCAGTAAAGGCAATTCCTATGGCGGGTTCCCAGAGGTATGTGAGTGGAGCTAGGCGTGAGGGCGAGACGCGCATACATCTGGCTGTTGTCAGGTTAGAAATGCAGCTCCAGGCAGGCAGTTTGTGGTGACGTAATGACTCCTGTTCCAATTGGCCCATAATATTTATGCTGCGTGCTCCCGTTCTCCCAGTCCAGACTTTCCTATGTTCTTGTCAAGAGCATACTTGGCGAGGACACGACCATACTCGCGTATTGTGAATACAGAAACGGCCAAAGTCTTGATCTGCTGATCAAAGAAGAAAGCAGAGTGAAAGAAGGAGAGAGCAGAACAGACACCAGAGGCTGCAGAGACTCACTGTGCCTTACTTATGAACTGAATGAAAGGATTTAAAGAACATTTCTACCAGAGGCCCCCTTCATGCCAAGAGACAATTCATGAATATGTGCTAATGATTCAGATGATGAGTTTTATTGTAACTCTCAGATGCAGATTTGGGTCCATCCTTTCACAAAGCAGAGGCTGACTTGTATTCATGAGTTACCAAAGTAAACTTTGTGAGGTGTTTCTTCTTGAAACTCCTCAAACAGATGGTCTGGAAAAGAGCCTGAGGGTTCTGACCTGGCCTCAGAGCCCCCCCACAGTCTGCTCCGGTTGAACATCCGGGGGGGATGCATTGGGGCAGGTCATGTCTCCCTGCAGAGGTGCAGCTTCCATGCCTCCCGAAGGGTCACAGCAGCATCAGATCGGGTCTCATAAAAATTTAAAATGGCTTCTTTAATTCCCCTTACGCTTAAATGTATCGTTAACTTTTTAATTATTTGGATCTTAAAGATAATTTTGTGTCCTTAAAAATAATTTGTCCCATGTCTCAGTGCATAAAACTCCTTATTTCCACGGAGAAAAGAAAAGCTGTCGTGGGTTTAAGATTAATTAAAATAATAGGTTTTACACCGTCTGGATAATACCAAAAGCTTCAATTTATTTCTCTTTCATATTATCATTCAAAGGCTTCATCTCCTCCACCTATGAGTCCTGCCCCCCCTCCCCCCTCCCCGATGTGCGTAAACCACCTTGAACTGTTGATAATCAATGTTCAGCCATAAAAACCTGTCTGAGCCGCTCCCAGGAGTGAGGCACGCTGGTGTCTTATTTATGAAACTCAATATGCGTGCAGAGAGAGTGGACTGCGCTCCTCTGTGGTATCAGTAATCGTCTGGAATAACTTCCAATTAATGAAGCAGATGGTATTTTCACAGCAACACCTGGGATGTCCAGGCACTCAGGAGGCAGGAATTAATTCCACTTAGAGTGAAATTTCAAAAAGCTTTATCCCCTACATCCTAGTCGCCTTCTTCTTTCCCCACTGCTGGCTGTAGAGCTGCTAATAAGCATACCCTTTGCACTCCTCTAACAGAACTCTGATGCCTCGGTAAAGGCCTCCTCTCCTGTTTCCGAAGGCTTTTAGTTTCCCCTTTAATGCCGCTCAAAGACATGACTGTCTGGGACAACTTCCAGGAGAGCACAAGGACAAAACCAGAAAAAAAAAGTCAAACTCCATGTGAAGGTCTCAATGTGGACTCCAGCAGCGAAGGCACCAGAGAAACCTTGTTAGCAAGGCAAACATTGGAACATGACTGGATTAACCAGGAATGCGAGGAACGGATCAAACTGGGTTCCAATTACTAAAATCTGTCCTGTACAATAATAAGTAATTAGGACTAAAACCGGCCTCACTGATGGGTACGCACTCCGCAGGTTATAAATGACTCCCTGAAAAACCGCCAGAGAAAGGAGAGAAACTCACCTTCTTGTTCATGTTCTACAATTGATGCACTTTTTAAAGGTTAAGTGGAGAGTTTGATTACATAAACATTCATACACTGCAAAAATGATCTAGAAATAAGTAAAAATTTCTTAAATCAAGAGTATTTACCCTTAATTTTAGTAGGTAAATGGGATGATTTGCCAATGGAATGAGTATTTTAACTCTTAAAATAAGATAATTAGATAATATGCACTTGCTTTTTTTATTTTAACTGTTAACTGTCTTCTTCCATTGCCAAAGTGTTTCACTTACCTCCTTAATTAAAGAACAAATGTACTTAGTTTAACAAATAATGACTTCTTTAGATTTCCATTTTTTGCTGTGTTTAATTATATTTTCTAGCCAGAAGTTCAATAATATGTGATGGACTTTATTATTTTTTTTTCACTTTCATTTTTAAACATAAAGTAATATACAATTGAACATGAGGGCTAGTGCAGGTAGCAGTTAGTCATACTGATGAGCATTACAGTTCTACAGACATTTTACACAAATAGGAAAGCTCCTCAGGTGTGTCTGTCCAAATGAAATGGAGTTACAACAATTAACTGTCACACCTTTGGCAAAAAACTGATTCCAATTTTCCCCAAGTTTCTCTCCTTTCTCTTTCTTGAGCTGGATTATGAGTTTAGTTTCCCCATGTTTCCCATATGACGGAGTATTAGGCCTTGGCTAGAGATTTTGTTTTATTTTATTTCAAGAATAAAGTCATAAAATCACAAGAACAAAGTCATAAAATTACAAGAATAAATTCATAAAATTACAAGAATAAATTCATAAAATTACAAGAATAAAGTCATAAAATTCTCATAAGAGTTTGCTAGGGCTGCTGAAGCTGGTATCTGACACGGGGTTTCAGATTAATCTTTACAAAAATTTACCGTTTTTGTGTTTTTAAGAGATTCCAGGGTAAAATAAAATTGCAATTTTTGAGTTTTTGTAAAATTGTTCAGCAAAAATTCTCGTAATTTCAATAAAATTACAAGAATATTTTCACTTTATTCTCATAATATTATGACTTTATTTATCAAAATGAAAATAAATAAAAAAAATCCCCACATAATACATGGTATCTAGTACTCCGTTCCTGTAGTCAGAGATGGCAA
>JAGKQL010000022.1:2498334-2535858 GCA_018398635.1 Cyprinodon brontotheroides | reverse complement strand
GTGTTGGAGGGTCTGGTGTGGGTCTTGGCTTTCTAAGGTCTGGTTATGGTCTTAGTCTCAATAGATCTACTCTAGGTCGTAGCGTTGGAGGGTCTGGTCTTGGTCTTGGCCTCATGAGGTCTAGTTATGGTCTTAGTCCCAATAGATCTAGTCTAGGTCTTGGTGTTGGTCTATGAAGAACCAATCTTGACTTCAGTACTGCAATACAGTAAGTGATTCCTAGTTAAATACTTAATCATACTAGGCTATAAAATGCTAAACCTAATGCTGACAGAGTAAAAGGGCCTTTTGCACCCATCATTAAAACTAGCTGTACTTCCTACAGTCCCTCTTTTTTATCAGAAGGAATTGCTCCGGAGAGAAATAACTAAATTAAAGCTGCTACTCATGAGCCCATGGAACAGTAAAAGTAAAACTGCTGCTTTGAAAATCCAATTATCTAAGCTGGATCACAGAGAAGGGAGAACGGCTAAACTTCAGGCTGATAAAAATACTTTTAATGTTGGCTTTGTTACTTTTTCTTGTACACAGTGGTTAAAAAAGGAAATGGAGTCTCGAGGTGTTCAGTAAATTGCCTGAGCTCCCACCTTTTTTTCTTCAGATATTAAATCCAGCTTCTTCATTTCTGAGACTAAGTAAAATGTCCATAAAATGTCACAAGTGTACAAGAATTTGAGGGGGAAGATTATGCATGACTGGACATTTTCAAGTTAGGATTATCACAGAGAGCACTGAGACAGTTAGAAAATGTGATAAAACGCACAGAGATGTCTGGGATTCAGGACGAATTACCTTTTTAATAATAGGAAGTATTCCCGGTGCTTGAAGTCTGAGGCTTTCTGCAGACATGCAGAGGACTAACAGGGTAAACATCTGTCCTCAGCTGCACTGTGCGCCGCTGACGCCTTTTGTTTGTATGGGCACGACTTGTGACAGTGTGTAGTCCCAATTTGCCAGGATGTCTGGCTGTGTGGTAGACATGCTGTGATGCATGCTGGGACCCTGAGGCTGGGAGGATATTAATTAGCTCAGACGAAACAATACATGACTGGCTAATCGAGAGAAGTGCATGAAAAAGAAAAAAAAGAGAAGCTTTTAAACAGATTCTTTTTCATTCTAACCAAATTAAAATCGCAATGGTGTATTTTTCATTGCGTATTAAAAAAAATACACTCCACTCCCTGCAATTTTTCATTAAGGAACATTAAAATAGGCTCATGTTGCATTGCAAAGGAAGATGAGACTGAAATGAATCTTTGTAAGGTGATCTCTGAGCAAATAAAGGAATGAAGTGCTTCACAGAGAAGGCTATAGATCTGTTTTCTAACTTATGATAGGGCTGCATGATGCTGTTCAACATTAGCTTTCCATCAGGATTTTATCACTGATTAAAATTCTTCGCACTCCTATCTGAAACATATCTATTTCTCATCTGCAGGCTTTTGTAATCTAGCATTTAATCATTATGTTGCAGTATTAATCTTTTATTTCAGGATACTGGGGATTCAGTTTGGCACAAGGGCATCATTTGTTGAATTATGACTAAGATATTGCCTTTCATTAAATTATTGAAATAAATCTGTCATAAAATTTTATTTCTTTTTGTTATCTTAATTACCTGCTCTAAATAATCCGGTGTTTTGTTTTTTTTAACATTTAGCTCCAGGAGACTTCGGGTCACGTCAAAAGCTACATCTATATGAGCTCCAGGTGGCCGTTGCATCGCAACAACATGATCATTGTTAATTATTTCAAACATCAGCGGGGTTTGGTGCTCAAGGTTGTTATTGTTTTCTGCAGCAGACTGTAAAAAAATGCAGCCTGGAGACTGACTGTACTCTTATGCTAGCAAGATCATAGCTAATGGACCCCATATGACATCTGCCAACTTGGTCTGTCTACGTAAATGACTTAGAGACGAAGTTCAGATATGGAACACAGTCAAATATATTCATTGCAAATCTCCAGAATTCAGTCATTTCTTTGCAGTTTATTTTAACTTTTTTTTTTTGTCAATTAATGCTTTTAAATTGCGGCTGGAGGGCACAGTCTACGGAGGATTAAAGGTACAAAATTAAATAGATAAATATAGCAGGGAAAAAATATGTATAAATGTATTATTAAATAAATTAAAGTACAATGAAATAAAGAAATATAAAATGTATAATTAAATGGACCATAAATAATTAAATTTGCCATTATTTAATACATCATTACACAATTAAATGCACCATTAAATTATGCAATTTAGAATTAGATACTTAAATGTGTCATTAAATAATTAAATACATTCTAAATTATGACATTCAAAAATTCTTTATTTTTTGAAAATTATCTCTGAGCAAGACAAGTTAAGTCAAGTTCTTCCTGGGTTTCTTTGACTCTAAAGATGTGCAACTTCAACACTAGATTAAATAAATAAATGGTACATTGAATGCTGCATGTGTTTATTTCATTTTACATTTTATTATTTTGGTACATTTATTCATTTCATAATATATTTATTCATTTAATTTCATCCACCTCAGTCTTTTAAACATTTCCAATAATCTTTTGTGAATATTTCCAATATATTTGCTCGTCCTTTCATAAATGCACCTAATTATTGAAGGATGTATGCGTACAGATTTATAATGCAAGACCGGAGAGTAGGTAGGTATTTACATTAGATATCCTGGAACAGCTGCAGGCAACATGAGTGTAAAGTTGCATTGGGAGACAGAGAAAATTTTAGTTGTAGTTCATTTTCATTTATTTATTTATTTTCAAAGGACCATGCATATTCACATAACGATACAACTGTCAAATTTACTATATTTCAACAAAAGACAAGTTTATATCTGTAGCCTTTGGCCAGATGTGGAAAAAGCACCTAAAAAAAAAAATGAATACATGGCGAGAGCATTAATGTAAACACTAAATATATTTTATGGGAGGAGCAGCAGGATAATAATAACAACCAAGCAATAAAGATTTGATGCATAGCAGCAGATGGGGTAGAATACATGCAGTGGCAGGATGGGGGATTTGTAGAAAATCATAAAACACAATAAAAGCATCAATACAAAGTTAACACTCGAAAAAATGAGCTATTTTATAAAAATAGAAAAAAAAACATTTATTAAAATAAAACAACAACTTCAACTGTTTGGGAGTTACACAAAAACACATTAAAGACCAGACAAGATGGAAGGAGCCTTTGTTTAGATATTGTTCCGATCTTAAGAGGAAATGCTAAAGAAAATGCTGAATGACTAAAAGCTGTTTTCCTGAGTGGAATGTTGCAGTCTACTCTAGATGTTCCTGTTGCTGCAAACATTTATACATTTAATCAGAATTTATTTTGACAGAATATTGCAGTGATGAAAATTTAGATTTTTTTTCTTTCTAGAACTTTCAGTGTTTGTACAAAGATTATAATGGTGAGTGTGTCAAAGCTGTACTGTTAAAGGAGAAGTCTGGTCATTGTTAGGAATCTCGTTTGTGTGAGTTGTGTTTTTGTGTTGTTCTCTCCCTCCACCAACAGGTGGTGCCCTGTTCTCATTGGTCCTCCCATACACCTGCGGCTGGTTAACTCATTACTGAGGACTATTTGAGCGGTGGACTGTCACTACCTCAGCGCCAGAGTGTTTGCCAGTTTTGGGTACTCTAGCCAAGCTGAGTTTAGCTGAGTCTAGTCTTTGTTTTTTTACTGAGCCTAACCTTGTTTTTGTCTTTGCCTTTTTGGCAGGAAGCCTTCCTGCAAGCTAGTTGTTTGGCCTTCTTCCCCTGGAAGGATTGTTTTAGTCTCACACTGAGCAGGGGATTAACCTCCACAAGTTCTGTTCAAGTCCTCCTGGATTTCCAAGTGACAGTCCGCTCTGTAGCTCCTCAGGATCCAACCAAGTCTAAACCTGTCCACCCTCCAACGAGTCTCTACTTCTAAATAAATCCACACTAACTGGATTCTGGGACGAAAGTCTTCTCCACTAACGTGAGTCCCGTTTTCTCTGTCTCTCCAGCCATCGCTCAAAGTTCCCACGGATCCTGAACTAACCGCTGATACTTCCCTTCCCTCTTACAGTTCCGGTTCACCAGTACACTAAGTTTCCTGAATCCAACCCCCTCTGACCTTATCAATAAACCCGTTAAAACTTTTACCCTGGTGCTCTGAGTGGTTTACTGCATGTGGGTCAGATCTCATGACAGTCATATTCAGACTTTAAACTTCTCAAAGTACTTTAGATATGAAATTATTACATACTGTTCAATAAATTATGAATATTTTTAATTTAAGAGTAATTTTCATTTGAATGTGCTTTACTGGAGGCATCCATGTTTGTCAAAGAACACTACTGCCACCTACCGGTTTGTGACGTCACGGTGCGGTATCGGCTGTTGATCAAGTCCCAGTGCTGTATCTGGTGTTTGTCACAACGCACTATTATCCAAGTCATCTTGAAAACATTCTTCTTCCAAATGTTGGCTACATATTACGTGTTTTTTCCTCTGGCCAGAAGTTCGATGGCAAATCCTCCCTCTTCAAGTTGGCGATCCAACGACGCAGCATTTGGAAAATGTAAACATGACAAAGCAGCCACAACAAACAAGCATGTCTTTATTGCTGCTGTCCAAAAAAGACCTATTATTTTGGAGAATAAAAAAAACAACTTGGAGTTTTGTTTGAACTGATGCAGCTTGGGTGTTTTATTCATCCAATTTTCATGCATATATTCAGAAACTAGAAGGTGATAGCTTTCAAATAATGTATCTCACATGTAATTTGGGCTTACAGTTCCTAAGTTATTTGCCTTTCCATTTGGGTATGCAAAATAGGCAAGAGTTCCCCAAAATAAAGTGGATATGAAAAGGTTAAGTGCCATCAAGCAAAAATTTACAAATATGTTCACAGAAAGCAAATGAACTAAGCTCATGTTTCAAAAACTGTCTCTAACAGGGTATAAATCAAAAAACGCCAGTAAAAATCTGAATTATGCTTATATTAGACATTAACATCCTGACAGTGTTTCCTTTTCCCTCATCCATTGCTCCTCTCTGTCCTAAGTGTTCTTCCATATTTTCCCTCCTTGTCCTCCTCTTTACCTTTTTAATAACACATCTTTTTGAATATATTCTGGACCCGTCAAAATGTATAAAACAATAACTTATATATTACTTTATTCATTTAAATTAACTTTTATTCTGTACCACTCTATTGTACGGAAGAGGATTAGGGCCACTGAAAAAAAAAAAAAAAAAGTTAACAGATTTTTTTTTAATTTTATTTCAGTATAGTATGGGAAAAAAGTCAGAATTCTGACTTTAATCTCAGAATTCTGACTTTTTTCTCAGAATTCTGACTAATTCATTTTATTTATATCAAAATTTAAAGGGATACAATTGTATTTTTTAAACTACAGTGTGTAATTTTCAAAGACATCTAAAAGTGAGAATGCAGGCTTCAGCAACATGAACCCCTGTCCCCCCAACAGTACGGCGAGCGTTACGGGACAAAATGTCTTCCACGACGTCGCATCACCTACCTTCTCAAGTGATGAGGTTTGTTTTACGCTAGATAATTTTACAGATAGTATTTCATTGTCTGTGTAGGGTATAGATTTCATGTGACTTAAACAACTGCCGTAGTTACTTTCGAGCGGAGATCGCGGTCGCTAGTTTGTTGGCTCTGGCAGCTGCGTATTGGCGCAAAGATGTCTGCTCCGGCTGGAGACACATCCTATGTAATTATAAATATACCTTTTTTCCTAAGGCAAGCGCCAAATATTAAGGTTAGAGGCTGAGCTTCGTAGATGATGATAAATAACAGAGTTATCCTAAGCCTATATTACATTTCTGACTGTATATCCCTGTAATTATTACCTTTCTGTTGGCCTGGGTCTCCAAATTCTGAATTTAATCTCAGAATTTTGGACTTTTTTCTCCATACTAAACTGAAAAATCTTTTTAAAAATCGGTTGCATTTTTTTTTTTTCAGTGGCCCTAATCCTCTTCCGTACTATTGTATCTGTAATATTTTAGAAAATTTTTTCGTTTTGATAGTAAAGCTGTGTCCATGACCTTTGACTGAATCTTTAGGAAGTATTACCTGCAGGTCACTTCCACTAATATTTTTGTGACTGTTTTTTTTGCAACCCTTATGAAGGAATCCCAGAAATTTGTCTGAAGGTTTCGCTCCAACTTGAAGGGAATCTTCAGCAACGTTCCCAGAAAGATAATTCTAATTCTGAGTAAGTAGCTAAGAAAGGACATTTTTTATTCATCCTTCCTTCCTGTGTTGCATCTTTACGTTTCACCTTGACTCATGGCACCTGTAATTTATCTCAGCCTTTAAAAATATAACCTTCACTAAAACCTAAGAGTACCAAGGAAGCACTAAGAACAGTGATTTACTGGGCCACTAAAAACCTCAAAGGGTGTCGTGTGATGTGTGCAGAAACCACCGTTTTTGCTCAGCAGTGACGAGGTGAGAGCCGTTCCTCTGAGGTGGCGAAACGGACGGCTGAAGCCTGAATTTCTGGCCATTAAAACCAAAAACCCAGATTTTTCTGTGGTTATGAGGCAGCTGCGTCTGCGGGGGTCAGCTCTGAGACAAAGTTGGGCTCTGATAGCGTGTCTCCAGCTAATTGTGAGAGTGATCATTATGTCTGATAAAGAAAACCATAAATCACAAAGAGAGGCTTGACCTGTGGCTGGCCCCGGACGTTTGGAGGAGGAAACTCTCTGCGGCTGACTCAGAACGGCGAAAATCTCATTATGTCTTAGACTTGACAAAGTGCCAGCGCCATGTTTGATACTCCAGAGGAGACCGGTTCCCATTCATCCTGGCTCTGTTATTTATTTATTGCTTAGATAAAACTCAAACTGATGCTATCGCCTACTATAGCAGTGAGACTTGGGTGCTGCTGCCTTGACATCCTTCCTTTAACACTGAAAATACCAAAGAATATGTGTGTGGAAAGAGTTAAAATCACCTTTAACTATGTTTTAAAGTTAACAAAGTAGGAAAGAAAAGGTTAAGATTGCCTTCTTCTCCTTTTAGGTATATATAAATGTCTTAGCAGACAACGACAAACATCAAAGAAGCAACCTTTGTTAGGGATGTTTCTATAAACACTTCTCTTATGTATAAAAAGTCTGTAATTCCTCAGGGGAGGATCTGCCAGGTTAAGTGGAGGATTTGACCCAAATGCTGAAATGGTTTCTTGCAGATCAAATCATTCAAAAGGATGGAAACATGAGGCAGAAATAACTAAATACATAAAACCAAAAATTAGAAGACATGAGGGAAAATGCATATGAGGATGAAGAAACAAAGAGGAACCAGAACTGGAGGAACTGCACAGCTGAGGGTATATTAGCCTCGTGGAGACCATCCTGATCTTATGAAGCTTTTCAAGTGATTTCACTCGCTAATCAGTCTGGAGACTCTCTGTTGAAGAAAATTTGGAGCCGTTCACCAAACGGAACGTCCAATCAGCATTGGCTTTGAGGCGGGTTGAGGGTGACGCAACGAGCTGGCGACAGTTCAGTCTAAAGAACATGGCGGCTTCAGCCGATGACTACTAGCGTTAGCGTGGCTATCAAGCAAGTTTTATCGGAATTACAGAGTATTTCTTCACTGAAAGAAGAGCAAAACCCTGCTCTGGAGGCTTTTCTCAGAGGAAAAGATGTTTTTGCTCTTCTCCGACTGGTTTCGGCGGCAAGAGTAGCCTGGCTTGTGGTTGTGTTTTCGTCGTCGCTACGTCGCTTGTTAGTACGTCATAAGCTTCTCGTTGATCTGATTGGTTTATTTGGCCCGCCTAGCACCAACATAGGCCAATCAGCTGTATCCAAAGTATTTTCGCACTCCCCAAAAATTACCTGCCACTTCAGCGGAAAGGTTTCCAGATGGATATGCGGAGCAAATCCATCTGGCAGAGTCAGGTTAAGGGTATATATAGAAGACTGGACAAAAGACTGGGCTAATGAGCTGATAAGAAACGAAGGTGTGGATGGAAGCATCTAGAAGAGAGCTAGAGGAAGGAGACTGACACAAGGGGGCAACGGTAAACAAGAAATACATAAGAACTAAAAAAATATAACCAAAAACAACTAGAAATAACACAACATGGAAAAGAAACCAACTAAAATTCCAATACAAAACTTAAATAGATCCAAAGCCGTAGTTTTTTTTTCGGTAGTTTGGCCAGCAATTGGTCGAATATTGCTTCAAGATTATTTTCTGGGAGTACTGATAATCTGACGACTTTATTTATTCTATTGTGACTTTAATCTCATAAGAATATGACTTTATTTTTGTTATATTAGGAGATTAAAGGCATAATATTCCTACTTTCATCTCATAATATTCAGATTTTTTTAGGTAATAATTTCTCTGCTAAGAGTGCAGCTATCTTCTCATTGTTTATTTATTTATTTTTTTAGTCTGGCCCTAATACTCTAAATAAATTATTGTTACACTGAAAATCAGGCTGAGATCCTCATAAAAAAATTGAGGATATCAGCCTTTGACTGACATCTGGGGCTTCCTCCGCAGCACAGAAGCTGGTTAGGCTTTCTTCATAGATTTGCCTTAAAAGTCCATAGGACAGCTGCAGTTGATCCAAAACTCTGCTGTCCATGTTCTCACTAGAAATAAGAAAGTAGAGCACATCATCCTGGTTCTGAAGTCCTTTCACTGGCTCCCTGTAGCTAAGAGAATAGACTTCTGTCAGAATTTAGTTCCTATGATCCACTTATAAGGAGACTGGAAAAGTGCTGAAAGCCTGATTCCTTTAAGTCAAAGTTAAAACCCCCTTTGTTTAGAACTGCCTTTGACTGTGGAAGTTAAATTGATAACTAAGTTATTATTAGTTTAAGTTTGTGGTCCAACTTTTAGTTTTCTACTACCTGTTTTTATCATGTTTTTTATCTTTTATACTTTATCCCTGCTTTTATTTTCTTATATTTTATTGTTTAATTAATGTAAAGCACTTTGAATTGTCTTTGTGCCGACTATGTCACAGCTCAGAACAAAGAACTCAGTATTCAAGCAGAAAGACAGTATGATATCTCAAAAAGCTTTAATGAACATCTGGTTTTAAAGTTCAGACCATACAACGAGGACGACAAGACACAGTGGACGCTGCCCAGAGGGTCCCAGATGTTAAATACCACATGACCGGAAGCAGATCCAGGTTCTGTCAACAGGCCAAACCAGAAACCAGCGAGACACCAAAGACAGGTCAGGCAAACAGATCAGAACAGAACAAGCAGGTCAAGAGGCAGAATGAGTGAGGATCAGGCAATCAGAACACACTTTGACTCACTAGAAGACTCTCACCAAGTGCTCAAATAATCTGGCACTAATGACTGGAAGCAGGCAGGTTAAATAGAAGCTGGAACAGGTGACACAGATGAGCGGTAATGAGAAACTGAGTGGAGCTAGGCAGGTGAATGACAAATAATCAAGCGAGTCATCAGTGCCAAGGTCATGACAGCATTTTGCAATACAAATAAACTTTCCTTGCCTTGTTTCTGTTTACACCTTTCAATACCTGCTATTGTAAATATCTAGAAAGAGCTTTATTTACATACAAACTGACAACAAAAATACAGCATAACATGTGTGAAATAAATTAATATGCCAAGATTATACTGTAATCTTTCAGAAAAAAAATCTTTGTATACAACCAAAGGGAGTTAATGGTGTAGTAATCAAAAACATGTCAAATAATGTGACTAGGCACCTTTAAAGTACAGCACAATAAATATAAGAACTATTGGCTTTTATTGAAAACAAAAAATTTCAAAAAAACAATGTTACACAGGAACCTTTCATTATTGTTAAAGAAAAAGGGAAGGATTATCTGCCTTGGTGGTCTGGTGAACCTTCATTTTGTGGAGAATGTTGCTTTTTTTTAGCATTTTTTTTTTCTATAATGATGTTTTTTCTTTACATTCGTATTGTTGGTTCTGTCTGTTTCCTGAAACTGCAGCATTTTTCTCTTTATTTTTTTTTTCTATAATTTTTGTTTTTATGGTTTGCGTCATTCAAGCATTTGCTGCTTTTCTCACTGTGGCGTGTTTAGCAGTGTGCTAAACCTGTTAGCCACCATAGTTCAAAAACGTTTTTCCCCCCCTGCATCAGATCCTTTTTAGAGAAGATTTGCTGTAATAGACAAACAAAAATATGTTGGACTCCCTACATTTTGGTAAAGTGGCCTGTACTTATATAGCGCTTTTTCAAGCCAGGACACCTGACAAAATCGCTTTACACTACATTCAGTCATTCACCCATTCACTCACACACTGATGGTGGCTAACTACATTGTAGCCACAGCTGCACTGGGGCTCACTGACAGAAGCAGGGCTACCGTAGACTGGTGCCACCGGGCCTCCTGACCACCATCAGGTGAAGTGCAGGTAAAAGGGCCGGATTTATCAAGATCCAATTTGCGTGCAGTAATTTGCGGTCGCAAACTGGAATTTTGCAGCGAGGCTGAAACATGGTTTTAGCGGCGGGTGATTTAACAAGAGCAATTGCGTAACTGGTGGCAGGTGCAAAACTGTTGGAGGCGCCCTATTTAAATGATGGTTTCGCGCGTTTGTGGTTTTTTGCAAAGTAGTTTGTGCAAACTAGTGCATTAAGAACTTTTAATCTTACAGTGACACCCCCACCCTTTTCAAAAATTATATATATATATATATATGTATATATATATAAACTTTAGCAACCTTTATTCCACTAAGGTGGTATGTGGCTGAATTTCTACTTCACTGCAGTAAAAAACAAAAAAAAACAGGTGTTTTGTAACTGGCCTGTAGAAAAATACACATACCAAATGGCTCACAAGAAGTGACTGTGGATGAGATTATTGCACGTATTCATCCCGCAGCATTGGCATGTTGCTCCACAGGCGCAGAGGTCGGGGTTCTCCGGTAGTCAGGGCGACATGGCATTTAGAACGTTGTACAGCACTTCTGAAAAACGAGATTGGGAGATCCCAGATGCAAAAAAGTGCAATGTTGCCAAGGAGTTTTGTGATATCTGGTATTGCGTGGGTCCTCCTTGTGGCTGGCTCCAAATCCATTGGGAGTTCCTCCAACAGCTCCAAAATGGCAATGCTGGATAAATGACATGTTTTGATGATTCGTTTCCTCGTTCATTCCACAAATATTCACCGCCGTGTGAAAAATGCGTTCTCTGCGTCTCCTTGCTTCATTTTCGATGTCTCCTTCTTTGCGACAATAGCTCGCTGCCATGTAGTGCGCCAGTGCAGCATACAGACCATTTTGCACCTTCTTTTTGAAACATGTTAAATATAGAGTCAGATACCGTTAGCAAAATTGCTTTCAGGTTTAATAAATCACTTTGCGAGTGCTAAATGAATATATTTACATGTTCTCCTCCCACAAAGGCGCTTACTTTTAAGTGTAAACGCCCTATATTGCATATTCATTGCAGAAAAAGTACTAAATGGATAAGAGGCGATTTATTTAGCACGTTTTAAAGACCAAATCCTTTTAACAACGCTGTTGATAGATCAGTTTGTACATTTTTTAGCGTGCGCCAGTGAAATAGCTCACGCGTTTTTATACACGCAAACCTTTGATAGATCCGGCCCAAAAGTGTCTTGCCTAAGAACAAAACGACACTGAAAGCCCGGGTCTCGAACCGACAACCTTCTTCACCCAACGCTGTTTTAGGGTGCAGGATTATTGCACATTATATATACTGAAAAATCTCAACTTCTGACCGACAAAAATAGAACCAGAATGGTCTCATGAGCCAAATTATTGTTTAAAAAAAGTTAACGCACCAAGCATTGGTATAATAGAGATAAAAACAGGTTTTACAATCATGTTATTTGGTTTTCTGCATTAGTAATTGATGCTTTAGTTTGATTTTTGTGGAGGATCTATATAATGTTGTACATAGAAGAACAAAGATGGGAAATATGTTCTTTTAAATGAGGGAAGCACTAGTTTCAGGCTAAACGTTGACTCTGGCAACATGCTGCAAACCTTCCAGAGGGCTGAAAATACATTGTTTCATTCTTTCCAACACCTCGGTCCTCTTATCGAGTGCTGAGGGTCAGTGTGTTACTGCAGGCTTTGACATTCTTTGCTGTTTTTCCAACTATCAACTTCTTTTCTTTCCTACATGTTGAAAGCCAAAACAAATATTCCTTTTCGCTCTACTGTGAGATTGAATCATTGAGTGGAGGGGCTGAGGATACCGCAGGAACCAGCAGCTGGAAACTTTATGCCACCGCAGCAGACTCCAACTCCTGTATAGATCAAATAAATGGATAAAAAGCCATATTTGGTTTCTAGTTTACTTTCATTAGATTTTTGAAGTGTCTGTGTCCACAGACAGTTTAATGTAGCGTCAGTGACTGCAGATGTTAACATTTCCACAACATTCCAGCTGTCTGAGGATAAAGTCATACAGTAAGCATCTGTGAACCCGACATCTGATTCTAACGACCATGCTGGGTAGAAATGATTCCTAATGTCCGATAATGGTTTGCACTCTAATATTTCCTCTCCCAAAGACCAAAAGTTCATATAAGAATTTAACACCATGTAAGGAGAACCAGAGAGTCTCACCGTAAAGAACCATGCTATGTGTTCACTGTAAGATGCCATCGTTATGACCCACTGTGACAAAAAAAAACAACCTTTTTTTCCCCATTTAAATGCTAATTAGCATGATTTAAGCACATTCATCAGCGGCTCCAGACATTTTGAAAACAGGCTAACAGGCACGTTTCCCACAGATTTCTACAGATTGGAAATGGGAGGAAGTTTGGCTGGTTGATAAATATCTCACTCACTTCAGATTTACACTAAAAAACAAACAAAAAAAACATAATTTGTGAGCTGAAGAATCAGCACTGACCTCCCTTATAATGTCACCAGCATCAGCTGCTCAGGTTAATATGGGCCTGAATAGGGCCCTATGGAGTGAATTTTGTTTCATCATTGTTGCAAGCAAAGAGCACATTTTGTGACTGGATATTTAAAATAAAAACACAATTTGATTCTAGATTTTGGAAAAAAGATACAATCCAGAAGGGAAACTATAAATGAAATTTGATAAAAAAAAAAAAGTTTTGAAACTAACCGTGCTAAAAAGTAAACTGTCTGTGATTTTACTAAAGTTCAGACCCAAAATGCAGAAGACCAAACAGGGAGACCAGGGAAAAGGTTTAACAGGTTTTATTGAAGAGATAATGCAGAGAGAAGTGTTGCTCTGAACACTGCTCAACAGGAACTGAAAAGTGAGGGGAAGACACAGCCGTTAGTTCAGGCTCAGTGGGATATTTGACTTGTGAACTTGGAGAAGAGGGATTTGGTTGCTCACTCACGTTTCCAGAGAAGTTGTTGAATCTTTGACTCTGAGTCTGTGTGCTGTAGTTCCAGTGTTTGCCTGATTCGGTGGAGGGCGGAACAGGGTTTACCCAGAATGTGGTTGTTTGTAGGTGAACGGAGAAGCTGACTGCCACTCAGATTTCCTGCGGTACTTAAACGGGTCGTAGTGGAGAGGAATCCCTTTCTCAGTGTGAAGCTCAAACGGTCTCTTGGGGAAAGTGGATCCAAACCTCCTGTTTGAACCCCAGCTCAGTTTGAAGCTCAGTTGATCCTTCCAGGGAGAGAAGGTCAGAAAAATCCAGTTTGCAGGATGACTTCCTGCCGAGAGGCAAAGACAAAACAATGTTAAAACTCGGGTTGATTGGAACTCAGTTTGACTCCCCAGCAAAACTCAGCTTGGCTAGAGTACCCTAAACTGGCAAACACTCTGACGTCGAGGTAGTGGCAGTCAGCAGCTTAAGAACACTCCGTTAACGAGGAAACCATCAGCAGGTGTGTGAGGAGGGATGGACCAGAACCAGGCGCCTCCTGGTGGAGGAAGGGAGAAAAACACAGAAACACGAACACACAGACAGGAGTCCTGACATAAACTAACAAATGCTGCTGACATCAGACGTCCACAAGGCTTTTTGTTCCACTCAACAACTTGACATTTTCTCTGTATACTTTTCTCAGTTAACAAAAGGAATGATTGCTTATGAATATCCTTTTAGCAGTTTTTGGAATAATCCAGCCATTTGTCACCAGTTCTACAACTGGAGCAGAGCTGGTTCATGCAAAAAGACAATGTTTTTAAACAAAGTAGTAAATCCTGATGGAGAAATAAGGAATGGAAAGACTTCGGCCTAGTCAAAGCCCAGACCTTGATTTCACTGGGATAATTTAGAACTGGTGGACAGTGCTAGAAACCCTTCGTATGTCTCTCAGCTGATTGTGAGGAGTGGAGCAGACTTTAACTTTTCTCCTTTTTTCTGAGTAGTAAAGTAAATATTTTATTTACTGACTAAACAGTTTAATTTACGGTTTTTTGTTTAATTCCATTTAAACAAAGTTCTCCCTCTCCACAGTCACTTCATGCCTGCTAAACCACACTGGTTTTCTGAGGTAATTCAGAAAAAAATAGGTCAATATGAAGATTAATTAGAGAACTGTATATTTCTGTTATTAATCTTTTTTAACTCGACAGTGTGACGTTTCCTTCTAAGTGCATAAAGCAGCCTGAGAATGCTGGCTGCTAATAGTACGAGTCAACGAATGGATCACTGTTGCTTCTTACATGTCAACATCTGACAGCACCCATGCTGCACAGCGTCACTCTGCTGGTCTCCAGACTGCTTGGTACTGTAATAATGCATGGGAAACAGACCCAGGTGTCACTGCACTCTAAAGCTATGCTAATTAGCCCGGCAATAAAAACACAGATGGTAATTAGGAGCAAGAATGTCAGACAGAAAGGGCAGAGCTGTGGCTCACAAAACAGAAGAAAGCCTGAACACAAGCTCAGAGTCTCCAGGACGGGTATATGGGTTAGTTTTTAGTTTTGAATGTTTGCACATGAGACAGGCACAGCAATATCTACAAATCCCCAGTCAGTTCATTCTTCTGCTGATTTCTGTGGTGAGGTCAAAAAGCATGTTTTCCTTCACGTTGGTCGTCAGTGAAGCTGATATTTGCACAGGTGCTGCTGCAGCAGCGCTCCCCGAGGCTGCAAAATCTTCCTGCAGGTCCTTTTACACTTTTATTTGTCTTACTAACATTTCTACAGGCACACTTGCAAAAAGTTGTGTCTTCCAGATCTTAAACTGACCTCCATGGTCTCTGTTTATGATCTCCTCTTTATTGTAGCACAAACTCAGAGAAAACAGCTTCCTGGGAATCTTTCCAGGTTCTCCTGCTTTGTGGGGAACCTGTTTTTAATTTTTAAAGTGCAGCTGCTTATAGCAGATATAGCAGGGAGAAGTCTTATTCTATTTTAATGCTTTTTGAAAAGGTGCAGCTAATTACAGCCAACATGGTTTATTTATAATACATATTTGTACCGAGTCAGGTTGTAGACTAAGAAACAAACAGGCTTATTGATGTATTTTACATCTGATATATAAATATGGAAAACACCTGACTAAAATTGTGAAAGTTACTTTTTGATTTTGGGATTTAACCTTTTAGCTTCACCAGGTAAACGAATAATGAAGATTAGAAAAAATTACAATTACATAATTTGAGTATGATTGTGGAAAATATTTTTTTTTCCAAAATGCAAAATTCAATCTAATAATGACTTAAAATAATGAAATAAACCTTAATATCTGAACCACATAAGATGAATAAAAAAATAAATAAAGAAGGGTTTTCCAAAATACAGTAAGATGCTGATTTTTTTTTAATCAAAAACGTTGAGCAGCTCAAAGGAAAGGGCAGCAGGCATTTGACAGCACAAAAGATTATGTAAATACAACAGAAATAAAATTAAGAATACACAATGATTATTGAAAATTACTTTATAATACATTTTTTTTAACTTTTACATTTCTAACAATATTTTCTTATTAAAAAAGAAAATCTTAAAAGCTTATCGGCTCCTGGGACTGTGTCAGCTTTCCATAAATTCATTCAATTTGAAATGCTGAAATGGTAAAGTAATACTTATTGAAAAAAAAGCAAAAAACAAAACATGTTTTCACTTAATTCATATGTTTGACGTGTCAGGAACCAATCGCGTACAACGGACCATGTTTTGTGATTGGTTGGGGTTATTCATGCGCTATGTTATTCCACGCCACAACACAAGAGGGACAATCAGGAACTAGCTGTGCGTTTAGATATGGCCGAGGCGGTGAGGAAGTGGGGACAAGTTTGTGCGACAACAGAGGGATATTAGGGTGAAAAAGAGCGGGGATCCAGTTGGAAAAAGGGTCTCAGTGTTCTCACGCACCTCGCTCTTCTACCTGGTCCAACTTCACGAGTCATTTTCCACAATGACGGTCAAACAAACAATACAAGCCGGTATGGTACCAAACAGGAAACACGCATAGTGTAGAGCGGATGTAGATTTGACCAATCAGAGGCCTCCTGTCTGTGGTCACCTATAGATTTGGAGGTGCAGCAGAGTGTCTGCGGAAGGGGCGGGGCATATTTGCAGTCACTACGACACACCCACGCAGACGGCCTGGTTCCTGAGTATAAATCAGCCTTAAGTTCCAACGCCGCTCACTCAGAATCAGTTTTCATAAACGTTTTGAAAAAATCTGTCTGCTTTGAATACTGGATCTTTCTGTTCTAAGCGTGACAACATAAAGGTATATATTTATATATGAGGCTATTCTTGGTGCGCTTCCATCTTATTTATGTTCACTTCTTATGAAAAAAAGTACTGGTCATTACTCTCTCCGTTCTCAGGCTGTTGTTTTGTTTTCTGTCCGACGTGTCAGTACTGAGCTGGGTAAAAAGGCCCTTGCTTACTCTGCTCCCTTTACATGGAATTTGCTGCAAAATAACTCGAAACTTAGTACATTGGTTCCTTTGAATACTTTTAAGCTGAGAATGAGATGTTTTCAGTTGGACTCACTCACATGTCAATATTTTAATTGAAATTTTTATTGTAAGTGCATATTTGGCTTTTATGTGTGTGTCTTTGTACGTATGATGTAATTTTGATGCCTATCTTTTGCAAAAGAGATTTTTAATCTCAATGGGTATCACCTGGTTAAATAAAAGATAAATAAAAAAATAAAAGGTTACCATGACCTTCCTAGTAGCTTCCATCAGTAATGCTCTCCATGATGCTTCTTGTTGCATAATGCTCTCTACCAAACCTTTATAAAAGACATTTGCATAGTGATTACACACAGCTGTAAGCAATCCATGATTAACTGTAACAATAGACATTAAGAACACATTTTCATATGAAATTAAATACATTAAAAATAAAGTAAGCTGTTTAATTTAGTTTTATTGGGAAGTGGCGGCCTAGTGGTTAGGGCATAGGGCTTTGAATCCTGAGATTAGGAGTTTGATCCCCAACTCCCCCAGACTGCCACTCTGGGTCCCTGAGCAAGACCCTTAACCCCACACTGGCTTCCGGGCTGCACAATGGCAGCCCACTGCTCCCCTATGGGGATGGGTTAAAATGCAGAAATAAATTTCTCCAATGTGAGATTTATTTATTTATTTATTTTATTTGATTAAAATATATCCCCACACTGATGATGTTTCCATGCTGCTTACATTGCAATACATTCTGGGTAACTTTGGCTACGTTTTCACTCTGCAGGCCTTAATGCTCAATTCGATTTTTTTGGGGAAATCGGTTTTTTTTTTTTGTGTCGCTCACACTTCCAAGTATATGCGACTTGTATGTGATCTACCGTGTGTGAACTGAAAAGCGCTTCAACCAAAGTGTGTCCCGGATGCGCGACAAGCTGATCTTAATGACGTCACATGTAGTAAAAGGCCCTCAGTGTTTTCTTGAAGTAAACATGACTCGTAATACATAGCGTATATATTGCGTTCTTTAAGTTCTTCTCCAACAGGAGTGGTGCACATCATTACGAAGTAAATCTTTTTAAGAAAGATCAAAAAAGAAAGAGAGCCAGGTTCGGGTAAGACCCTTCTGGTTTGGTCTGAATCGAAGCTATCTTTCCAAATATGAATTAAGTCAACAACCCTCGCCTCTTTCTGTTATCTTTCCGCCATAGTTTGTTAGTTTTCCCCGCCTCCGCTTAGTAGGGACTTGAATTAGTAACGTTTAGTAACATGGTGGCAAGTATCAGTGACGTGTAGGTGGGATGAATGCGACCTGCGCTACAGACACAGGTGCATTTGAAAAAGATCAGATAATGTATCGGATTCACAACCACATATCCAAGTGGCCTGGGTAGATTTTTTCAAAATCTGATCTGTGTCGTTCAGACTGTCATAAAAAGATCAGATACAGGTCACATATGGGCAAAAAAAATCGGAATTGGGTCACTTCAGGCTGCAGTGTGAACGTAGCCTTAGTCTGCTAGGTTCTGTAGCGTTGGCGCCATTTAACTGACTACATGATGTAACACCTTTCCAGTATAAACCAGAAATTAATACGACTATAGAAATCATAAGAGCTAATGAGGATGAAGATGACCGAATGGAGGAAGTAAAGCTAGTGTTTGAAAGCTATGCTATAAAGAACTTTATTTTCCAACTGGAGCTCTTTGGAGTAGAGTTGGTCAAAGAAGAAGGTGAAAAATATAACAAAGGAAATGTATATTTTTTAAATAATTATGATAGATCCTGTTTATTATGCTCGTAGTGTGACCTCAGAAGGGAGTCGGTTTAATTCAATCTTTAGTATCAGAATAAAGGGTTAGCATAAAAATTGCAGGCCACACTTTTCAGGATCCCTTTACAGTTATGGCTGACTTTGTGTTGGTCTTTTACAAATAATTCCATTAAAATCTGTTGAATTTTGTGATTATGATGCTAAATAAGCAGTGTGAAAATGTTCGCTTGCATTGTTTTCACAGTATTAAAACAAGCATGTCCCCATCTTGGTGTTTTGTTGGAAAATATCCAGGCACCAATTGTGCATCCGACCATTTCAGTGAAACCTTTACTCGACCCATTTTAAATGTGAGGAAATTCAATATATTGATGCGTTTTTTTTGCGCTTTCAGCTAAAATCAAATGTTTAACCCTGCAGCAACATTGAATCACAATGAGTCAATTCATTATAAAGAGGAAGAAAGAATGTTTGGATGAACCTCCCTGCTCTATGACAACCTTTGCCTGTTTTGGTCTCTTGGTGGACCCAGTTATTCCTTTAGGGAGTAATTTGTGTCTTCAAATCGAACGTATAATGATTACTTGTAGGCATTGTGTGTTTTTGGAGTTGTACAACATTTCTAAGAAAAAAATGGGATTAGAATGTTAATACTTGACAATTTTAAACCAAAAAGCTTTTTTGTACAAAAGCAGTACTTGATATGTAAGATGGGCAGAGAAACAGGCAGTCAAACGGGAGGATTCAGCACAGAGCAATGACATCCAGTAAGCTTAAATACTGAGGGAAGAGTGGAGAATGACATGGAAGGCAGGTGAGTTACTGAGAGGATTATGTAGAACAGCTGGGGGACTAATTAACACAGAGGGAGCTGAATTAAGACAACAAAAAAAGTGGAAAAGACTAATAGAAGAATGTTTAAAAAATTCATAGTACCATCATAATATGGCAAGACATTTAGGAAACATAATACACAACAAGGAAATAATGAGAAAACAAAAAAAAGCTAAACCCTTAACGATTGTAACAGGATGGGACGTCTCATTCCTTCAAACCAAAATCTTGGTATTTGTTCATACTGATGAGCTCTGATTCTACCGGTGCTGATGACACATGTGTCTGCAATAAACTAAAGGATGATTAAATAGTTGGAACGTACGGAAGAGGATTAGGGCCAATAAAAAAAAAAAAAGTTTACTGATTTTAAAATTTTATTTCAATTTAGTATTGGAAAAAAGTCAGAATTCTGACTTTTTTCTCTAAGAATTCTGACTTTAATCTCAGAATTTTGGATCTTAATGTAGATGGGCACCATGAAGGAAGAGATGTGGGAGCACTCAGCTTCACTGACAAAGATGTGAGTTGTTTGAGGTGGCCAGTGACACATTGGTGGAAAATGATGGAATTAGGCTACTTTTTACGCGATGCCTGAGGGGTCCCCTCATTAATGGAGGAGCAGAAGGTCATTAAAACAAGAGAGCTAGTCTCTAAAACAGACATGGTTACGGCTTGATGCTAACATGTTTGTTAGCTGTCAGAATTCTGAAGAAAAGTCAAAATTCTGAGAAAAAAGTCAGAATTCTGAAAAAAGTCAGAATTCTGAGATTAAAGTCAGAATTCTGAGATTAACTTTTTTACAATACTAAAATGAAAAAAAAAAAAAAAAAAATGTAAAGTCAGTAAACTTTTTTTTTTTTTTCACTGGCCCTAATCCTCTTCTGTAGGAATGAGTTCCTGGTAAACAGACTATTTTTTTTCTGTTCTGGATTCTTTCATAAATTCTGTAATTTTTAGTAATTCTGTCTGTTGGGATAAAAATCCGACTTCCAGTCCAGATAGTGATGCATCCTTTTCTTATTAGTCATTTCCCTGATGTCTAAAACAATTAAAGGAAGGATTATTAAGATAAAATAAGGTTGCACCAGCTTCCTGCTGTCTGTCCTTGTCATTCTGCAGGAATTCAGGCAGTCCTCCACAACTTTTGTTTTCCAAAAGCTGTAGATACATTTAAACCCACCAGTGGATGACTTTAGTGAGGCTAACTAGCTACCACATCATTCTGCAAGATGAAACCATCCTGAAGCCTCAATGATCTTGGATTCCCTGAAGCCTTTTTTATTAACAATCAGCCTGCTGTGCTGATGTGATGATATGGCAATGCTTGCATCCAAGACTTTCCCTTATAAAAGGTTTTTAGCGTCTTAAATATTATGTTTCACATTGTGGTTCTGGTCACGTAGGTTATCAGCAGCAGTGATGCCATGTTTGATAGGTGAAATGCATCTGGTCAGGAAGCTCTCTGCAGCAAATCCTGTCCCAGAACAACCTGAGCCGCAATACAGAGGGGCAGTAAAACAGATCGTAAAACATTAAAACAGGAAGAGGTTTTGGATTCCGTCTAATCTGACGAATTTCCAGGTATTTACGAGAGAACTGAGAAGGAAACGGCCGCAGGTTGTGGATGTGAGTTTCTCTTAGCGGGACACAAACAGCCTCTTTAAAGACAACACCCAAACATAGACGAACAACAGTAGAAGTTGTTAGTGGGTGATTAAATGAGAGCGTGTAACCAGGAGGTTTAACAAAGCTTAAAAAAATGTAAAATTGCTGTTAAAACAGTGCCAAACTTTAATCAATCATTGGAGCAAAATGAAAACTCACTTAATTTGGAAACTATTTTTCTTTCAATCCAGGTTTAGGAGGGGAAAAATGTTTATCTGTCAGCCGCTGCAGGACATTGAGTCATCAGCGAGGAAACGTTTGATTCTGACACAAAACATCGCCCTTTTTCATAATGTTAAGTTTCCCTTAAGGGCGGATTATACTTCTGCAACCGCACACATCAAATGTCGCTTGCGTCTGGTCGCGAATCAGTTTTGCTGATATTTGCTTTTGCAACGTCGGTGTGGAATTTCTAGTGACACACAGCAGTTTCCCGCCAAAGTGCTAGGGGGAGCCTATTCGAGAACTTGCGAGAACTTCTTTGGCGGCAGTGAGTCGTGAGTGTTTATTTTCCAAATCGGTGGTACTTCCGAACCTCCTTGATCAACCTTTCGTCGTGGTCGTCCATTGTTGTTATTACTCCTCGGTTTTTAAAAATTACGCGCCCTGGCAACGAATCGAGAAGGATGACCACACAGACACCCGGAAAGGCATACCAAGAGCCGATCACAGCTGCTTTTTGTCTGCGCACTTCCGCTTGAGGTCTGCGTAGATTTGCGACCGTCCGACGTGTAGTCAGGATTTTTTTGAGGTGCATAATGATGGTTGCAGAACCTCTGCATGGGGGGCATGGAGGGCCGAACACAGAGACAGAGTTGACGGTTAGAGAGGCTATGCATCAGAAGTATAAATTGGCCTTTATTTAACCTCTATTGCTCATTTAATTTTGGAAAAAAAATGTTTGTCTTCATAAGCGCGGTTAAAAACAAATGAAGGAAAAATCTGAGCTTATGTTACTCCAAATTAGACTTCAAAATGGACAGAACAGACAGGTGGCTGTAGTAATGTAAACTGCTGTTTTAAGGCCAATTTAAGGCCAATTTATGCTTCTGACACATAGCCTCTGCAACCATCAAATCCGTCTCTGTGCATGACCACGCCCCCCCCATGCAGAGGTTCTGCAATTGTTGATGTGCACCTTAAAAAAAATCTGCACTACGCGTCGGACGGTCGCAAACCTGCGCAGACCTCAAGCGGAAGTGTGCAGACAAAAAGCAGCTGTGATTGGTCCTTGGTATTAGCCTATTAAACTAGCCCCACCCGCCAGCGGCCAAAATCATTTTTGCCTGCTAGTGGTCTAGCCTCCATCAATGCCCCAGGCCATAGAACTGGAGGGCCAATCACAAGGCAGAGATGTGTTTTGAATTTTTGGATGCAAAGTGGACAGAGTTTTGAGGGCGTGACGACAAAGCGTCATCACGCTGGAGAAATCACAACAAGAAAGATGGCACCACCTATTGAACATTTCTTGTTTGACTCAGCTTTGGAATCAGTTTTGGAAGGATTAGACTTGGGGTTTTCGTTGAAACGTGAGCAGGAAGAGGCTCTACGCTCATTCATTTTTTTTGACAGGCCGTTACCGACAGGCCGTTTGTTTCCACTCCCCCACCGGCTTTCTGTCGCTACTTACTACATCACAGTCAGTTGCACTCATTGGTCGGAGCGTTGACCAATAGCTACAGACAGTGGTTTGAAAACTACCGTGGTTGTTCTCATCAACAATCTTCCGATGTCTCATTCATCGGGGCCAGATTAAATTACACATTTAATCTCACATTTAGTCTGGTTTATCAGGCTACAAATGTGAGATTCAAATGTCACGATAAGACCAGACGCAATCGCCGTCTGTTTGGTCGCCCTTCTCGATTCGGTGCCGGGCCGCCATTTTGAAAAACCGCGGAACAACTACAATGGACAACTACGATGAAATGTTAATCAAGGAGGTTCGCCCAGAACCCAGCACCTCTTCGATGCCCAGCAACTCTAGATCCATCTCCGTGACTGTGATATCTTGCAGACTTGGCGCCATTGTTGTTTTGGAAGATAAATACACCAACCGTCGCTGCCAAAGTTTTCGCGAGTGCTCGATTAGGCACAAAATGCAAAGGCACCCTTGGCGGCTTTGGCGAGGAAAACTGCTGTGCGTAACCCTACAAATTCTTCGTTAACGGAGTGTTCAACCTAAGCTGCTGACTGCCACTACCTCGACGTCAGAGTGTTTGCCAGTTTTGGGTACTCTAGCCAAGCTGAGTTTTGCTGAGTCAAACTGAGTTCTTGTCAACCTGAGTTTTAACATTGTTTTGTCTTTGCCTCTCGGCAGGAAGTCATCCTACAAACTGGATTTTTCAGACCTTCTCTCCCTGGAAGGATCAACTGAGCTACACACTGAGCTGGGGTTCAAACAGGGAGGTTTGGATCCACTTTCCCCAAGAGATCGCTTGAGCTTCGCAATGAGAAAAGGATTCATCTCCACTTCAACCTGTTCAATTACATGCGGGAAATCTGAGTGATAGTCAATTTCTCCGTTTCACCTACCTAACACAACGCATTCTGGGTAAACCCTGTTCCTCCCTCCTCCAATCGAATCCAGACAAACAATGGAACTGCACAGCACGACAGACTGGAGTCAAGGATTCAACAGCTTCTCTGGAAAGCGTGAGTCAGCAACCAAGTCCTCTTCTCCAAGTTCACGAGTCAAATTTCCACTGAGCCTGAACAAACCGCTGTCCAATCCCCTCACTTTTCAGTTCGGTTGAGCAGTGTTCAGAAACAACACTTCTCTCTGTATTATCTCTTCAATGAAACCCGTTAAACCTTTTTACTGGTCTCCATGTTTTGGAGTCTTCTGCATTTAAGTCGGAACTTTTAGTAAAATCATGACATAATCTGCCCTTTAGAATAGAATAAGAATAGAATAGAATAGGAAATCCTTTTATTGTCACAAAATGGGGAAGTTCTGGTTTTAAAGGCTAATCTTGTAAAAAAAACAGTGTTTTTCCATTTGGATTAAATTTAAATGCCTGGGAAATGTTGTTTTCTAAAAAGTAGATGAAAAAGCTGTTTTTATTGTGAAACGTGACTATAACACTATAACACTATGAGATAGTTGTCTACCTATGTATAATAATATATACATACACACAATCTTTAGTTTGATTCTTCAGTTACATTTACACCCACCACACCCCCACTGCAGGATATCAAACACCAAGGTATAGATCCCCACGAAGTCAGTGTTTCCATTTAACATAAGCAGAAGGTGTAACTCCATATGCAGTCATGCAGAGTTCACTCCACCAATATTATGAGTTTATTTGTTCCCTCTGCAGATTGTTTGACCCTGAAAAGCTTATGGGCCACCTAAAGATGAAATGACACCAACACAGTTTACGCAAACTCTATTAAAAAACAGGTGGAGGAACCAGAAAACAGGAGAATAAACACTAAGTTTGTTCTCTAATACAGAAAAGTCACTCTTGCAATGATAGAGGAAAGAGAAATTATATAAATCTATGAAATTAAAATAAAAGGAATGAAAATACCTTTGGCCAATAAAAAAAAAAAATGTTAGATGTAACAGACAAGCTTCAGAATTTAATTGGATCTATAATATATTTTAAACTATAAACAGCTGAGAAAGTGCTTTTTATCTGCTGTTTAAAAACATACTAAGATGTAGAGTGAAAATCAAACAGAAATATGTCGTGGTGATTTAAAAAAAGGGACCTAAAGAGTTAAAACGAACTGAAACCAAGGTCTGCTAAAAATGGAGAAACCGAGAGTTTCTGTGTTTTTTAATAGAAACCTTATTTCCCCTTCTCATCAGGTTGTGACTTTTGTCCCTGTTGTGACAATATGGCAAAGAAACCAGAAGGATTTATAACAGGCATCCATGAATTTGGTCCTCCAGGGCCGCTGTCCTGCAGGTTTGAGAAGTTTCCCTGCTCCAGCACAGCTGATTTACATTGATAGCTGATTATCGGGCTTTTGCTGAATGGCAGTCATTAGAATTAGCTGTGCTAAAGCAGAGAAACCTCTACACCCTGCAGGACAGTGGC
The DNA here is from genome assembly GCA_018398635.1 of Cyprinodon brontotheroides. NCBI lineage: Eukaryota > Metazoa > Chordata > Actinopteri > Cyprinodontiformes > Cyprinodontidae > Cyprinodon > Cyprinodon brontotheroides. The sequence continues at coordinate 2,510,682 of JAGKQL010000022.1, read as the reverse complement.
CCTTGAGGACCGACTTTGGGGATGCCTGATTTGTAACCCTCTTGAAAACTGAAGCAAACATATTTTGACCTGATTTTCAGAATGTTTTCTGAATTAGCTGAAAAAAGCAAATGTATGAAATGTATTTATTGATCTAAAACAGAAAATAATCACACAACACAACAAAGGACATAAAAAAAAAACAGTGAAAAAGTGATTTCTGGGTTTACAGGACATTGATTACCCTGACGATGTGTTTCTGCTCCAGTTATCTGCACCAGTTCTGGCTCGTCCGAGGTCGTGTTTGTATGATATTGTGAAGTTGCCCTGTCTGTGAGCCGGCTCCTGGGACTCCACGCTGATACATCGCTGCAAAGCGTGTATTTCCACACAGGAGCTGTTTGTGGTGGTGTTCCTGGGAGCCAGGTGGCCTCCAGGGGCCCTGGGCTGAGAGAACACCTGCCTGTGCAGCGCCTGCAGCCTCTGTTGTCCCATGTGTTTCAGCTTGTTGTTGTGTAACAGTTACTGTAACATGTCCGCCGAGGGCTTCTCACCACAGCTGGTGTGTTATTACAGCTCCTGAGATGTTCAACAACGTGGAAACCCTCTGTAATTGTGATTTAATCAGACCGACTTCCATCTTTCATGAGAAGGATGCATTTTTTGCTGTTTATCATTTTCATCACATTTCATTAAAGATGGTTGAACATATTTCTTTTACTTTTGTTTCTCAGTCAAAAGCTGTCCTACCCCACTCCATCACAGGAGCAACAACAAAGGCAAACAACTATACAAATAAAGTCAACCTGCACATGTTGAAGTTCTACATTTGAATGCAAATACTGGAATTCAATCTAAAATATACATTTTTCTAATAATTGAACACAAAATGACCCTTTTATGACTCTTAATCATGCAAGCAATCCAAGTAAAGCATCCCTAATACTCTCTGCTGTTATGATCTGTTTTACATGTGACTCCTCTGAGGTTCCTAACCGAAGCAGGCCATTGCTCCTCACAGCCAAAGGTCTCCTAAATTGTTTGGGTTAAATAGACATGATTCAGTGCTCTCATCTTGTCCCTGTGATCTGGGGTGTCTTGATATATTTGGGCCTGTGGTCACCTCTTTAATGGGTACTGGGGCCTGCAGGGATAGTCTGTGGCCGCTCACATCTGCTATTGAGCATATTTTCCTTCTAAAGAAGCTTTGTAAATCCTTTATACATGAGCATGCCTATGCTTACATTCCATTTAAGTTTGGTTCCAGGTGTTCACGAATATACACTAATATTAAATAGCTAAAAGCTGCAGATACAGATATATACAACCCTTAATAATATTGTGTAATCACCGTAGGTTTTGCTTTCCACATGTATGTACTGACTAGTGTTGCATTGCTACCGACACCAGTGTCGGACGGGGCCCCGATCCAGCACTGAACTGGTGATATTGTCATGAGGGGAGGACAGGTGGACCCAGTATTCAAGGAGAGACAGCCAGAGTAGGAAAGTTCAAAAAGTTTATTAAATAAAACAAAATAAAGTGGAGCTTGTGGCTGTGCGGGCACTGCAGGATGGGGCTGAGGGGCACCGCCCAATCCTCAGGCACTCTAAGGGAGAAGCACTTAAGGTAAGTAACCATCTGACTGAAGATGATGTTCTCAGTGATCACTTACCTGGTTTAACAGACTCGATCCATACCCCTTGAGGAAGGGGTGCAATCCAGCCCGATAAGGCTGACAGCTGGCGAGGCTGCGCGCATCACCCAGGTAATCCCCAGTGCTGCAACTCGGAGGTTACAGGAAGCGATCTGATCAGGAATTCAGATCAGGCAGGAACAGACAGGGCTGGGTGTAGATCAGGCAGGAGGCAGGAACGGGTATTGAGATCCAGGAAGCTTCCCATGCTGCGAAACTCGGAGACAGGTTCAGAGTCGACCGGTTGAAGCGACCGAGTGGTCGCGCACAGGAGCAGACAGGATCAGGTGCAGATCCAGCAGGCTCAGTGGAAGAGGAGCTGCCGAGACAGGGCGTGGAACCAGGAGCTTGATGCAGGACTTTCTCCTCCCTGGAGCCAGGCTTGCTGGATAAAAACTGAACCTCCCACATGGCCAGGCCAGAAGCCAGAGGACTCACGCGGGGAGGGAACGGGAGGGCGACCAGGAGAACGAACAGAAACACAAAACCCTCTTTCCACTGGCTGCCAGGATCCTGGACGCTGAACCATGAAAATAAAAACTGAACGAACAGGCTAACAGAAAGGCAAACCAATGATCTGGCACTGAATGCTTCTCTACGAACTGAATATAAACCAGAACAGGTAGAGAGGAATAAAGGTATAGTGTTGAGGCAGGGAGGAAAAATGGCGGGTGAAGAGGGGCAACCAGTGGCTTGAGGGAACAGAAGCAGGCCAGATCATGATGAGTATCTGTATCAGCCAGTACCAACAAATAGGGCACCGACACCATTTTGAGAGCAGAAAGTTTATTCAGCTACTATTGTCACCATTTCCAGGTAGGCAATAAAAGTTCTTCTGGATTCACTTTGTATTGAAGTATTTTCTCTGCTTCACAAAGGTAGGCGGCGGCTTGACAAAGCCATGATGGCAATGATTTAACATCAAGTAGTATGCAGTTCTTCATATATACACACACACATCAATTTCAAACAGATGGTATCGGTATCAGCAAATACTGCACAGCCAGGTGTTGGTATCTGGGCCAAAAAATGGCATCGGTGCAACACTAGTACTGACTGGGAATCTAAGGGACACTTATCTGTTCTGGGTTTTCTTTCACTCTTGTCTCATGCAGGTGGGAAGCAGACTTCTAGAGTTACTGTATGTCTTCTGCGTTGTTTATTTTGGGCTTTTTTTTGTTTGATTTTTCTCTTTTCTATCTCTCCATCTCTTTCTCACCTCCCTTTCCATCTCCATTGCGTACAATTGTTTTTCCTAAATCATTTTCAATAAACTTTTATATTTAAAAAAAACAAACAGAACCTTATGGCAACAACTATAATTGTGTAAAAGTAAATTTGTTGGGCTATTATCTAGTTTTGGAACATCGACTTCCTGGAGCTAAATTGGATCAACAGGACAAAAAAAAAAGATTGAAGAGAATGTGATACAGCAAAAAAGAAAAAAATAATGAGAATTCATAAAATGTTACTCTAAAAAAGGAAAATCTGAAAACTAAATTTTCTGGATTGCGTGTATCTTCCCATTTACAAAGGCATGTTCTGTGCTTAGAAACAGTGGAACAAAATTCACTCCATACGAATGCGTGATCCACGGTCAGGCCTGTGAAGCAGAGCCTGATTTCTCTTCTGCTCTCCGTCTCTGGGGTCGTGTTTAAAAAGCAGATTTCCTGATATTCAGCGGCCTTCGGTCCGTGAGTTTCAGCTCTCTATCTTTCAACCATCTCATTCAGCTCGCAGCCATCTACAGCCGTGAATATGTTCCGTACTCTGGCTGTATTTGCAGCTTTGAGTAGACTAACAGATGGCCTACATAAAACTGAATAGGGCTTGATTATAGCAGCGGGGCAGAGAATTGGCCGCCGTGCCATTGTGTGGTCTCTATTATGGGAATACGGGGGAGTTCAGCAATACAGCCTGTCCCTGGTCGTCCATGCTCACGGCCAGCGTGATTTTCCATGATGATTTCTGAAATGAGTTTGTCCTCGGGGTTTGCGGCTGCGCTGCCATGTGGTCGAAGGTCAGCGAATTTAAAGAAGGGGGTTCGAGTGTTTGGCTGCTGATATTAACGCCCCCAAACCAGGAAAAATAAATAAATAAATAAAATAAAAGTAAAAAAAAAAAAAGGTTAATTTCCCTCGGCCCACTGAGCCGTTCCATCTGCTCAGGACCTCAGCTAAATAGGATACGACAGGAATGAAGTTTGGGAGGAAGATTTGGGAATAAAGTGAAGATCTTAAAGGTGGGGGGGGGGGGTCTCCCTGTGAGATCAAATTAAGACGAGCCTTGTGAGACATTCTGAAGAGCAGAACGACAGGAAAATTAATCAGGAAAATGAAGAATCTGGAAGAAGGAGGCGTCCAACCTGGAACCTATTAAGCTGAGATTTCTGTCAGGGAATATATCCCTCAACCCTGGATTTATTTTATTCCAGAACATCCTGCCAGGACTTACAACTTCCAAACAGGAAAAAATCCTCCAGAACGTCACAGGAAGTGTATAAAAATCATCCCTGTTTGTTACTGATTTCAGCATAACCTTCACACCTTTGTTTTATTATTTTAAAATAAGATTTTTTTTGGTAAATTTTACCTAAAGGATTAAAATGAACAAGAAAACACTAAAAGTGTTCCACTTTACAGAGAAATTTAAATGTTTTTTATCATAAAATTAAACAATTTTCCTGCTCTTTGGCAGAAATGTAAAACAAGTCATATTGTTTTTAAAAATAGCCGTGTCATGAAAGAGGTGTGATTTGGTGTACGATTAAAAAAATAGAGCTAATATTTTAATAAAGGAAACATTTATTGCAGAACTCTCACTGAAAAGATGCCCTGTAGGCAAACAGACGGCTGGAGACAGTTTCATACAGTTTAATTACAATTTAATTTACTTTATTAAAATACAATATTATAATACTGATTTAAAATGACCGCAATCCCTCCAACACACCTCAGGCAAAAAGTGGATACTTTAAAGGAAAGGCATGTTTATTTATAAAACTACATTTTAAGAGGGAAGACTATTCCGCGTGCTGAGAGAAAAAGAAGAAGCAGAAACTACATTTCAGAGGCATAAAAACAACACAGATGATTAAAAAGAATAAAAATTAATATAAGGTGACATAAGATGATTATAAAAAAATAATATATAAATGACTGATAAAAAAAGAATGAAAGGAAAGCGGGACTTTTCAAATTTAAAGGTATTGTTTAAAAAAAAATGCATGTGCTTTAATCCTGTACCGGTTCCAGAGGGAAATCCTAAATAAACGGCGTGCAAAAATATGTTCATAAGCTTAAACAAGCTTACTGTGCCTGAACGTCCATCCTAACCCCTAAATCCCTCAATCACTTTATAGAGTGGAGACTATATAGTGGACTTTACGCAATGAACTTTCAGTTAACTTTGATGGATTTCTGATAGATAAATCAGGATTACATCGTTTAAGTGCGGCGTAACTCTCCTCCACTAGGCGATGCCTCGCCATGTACATTACCTCTGAGAGGTTCCTGCAGCATAGCGTGATTAGAAGTTAAGGAAGCTTTCGAAGCGCGCGAAATAAAATTACACCACGGAATAAATTTACAAAAAACTACAAGAAAAACCTGCTTTTATGACAACTTAACTTAAGGTTTATTTTAACATAAACCACTGCGCTAATGTTTCAAATTTTGAAAACTTTCCATATATGATAAGAAACTAAAACACACAAATGACGAAAGATATGTTTAGAGACAATTGTTGCTTTGAATTCTGAAACTTTTGTTTTGGCAGAGAACAGAGCAAATCAGTTTTAAAAGCCACAACATAACGGTGCTAGCGTCTTTTGCAGCTATTTTCTTTTGCTATGGTTTCTTGGTATGTTTGATTTGGTGATAAATGGGAGGCGTTGCAGAGACAAAGGGTGGAACTAAACTGAAATACCGGCTGTTTCTCGGTAGCTCCATTTCCCGGCAGCTTTTATTGTTTTCAGCGTTTACGCATAATGGCTGACTCCCGCACTTAATTCCCCACATCGTTCACAGGCTTGGAATGACTTTTGTACACTAAATCCTTTGAGCCTCATGTATGTTCCCCTGGTTTTAGCCATGGAGAAAACTCTTGGCTGTGGAGACAATTTTGGTTACATTTTCACTTGCTCATTCATATTTTCCAGACAAAAAGTTAATGGTCCACATCTCCCAAAATGTCCTCGTGCTATTTACGCTTATTGTTCCGGGCTGTCGGGGCCAGGAACCAATAATGGCTAGCCATTATTAATTTTTTTATTTAAAAAATTGTCCCGAGATTTTAACGCTTTTATTTAGATTACAAAAAATAAATTGTAATAAAAATCATCATCATTTAAGTGATGTTTTAAAATTCCTTTTTACGCAACACACTGAGTTTTCAAACATTTTAATACCAATTAAGGCCTTAGTTTTTATTTTTAAAGAATTCAATGCCTGTATCCTCCACTTTTACCTTTAACTAATAACGTATTGATAACACAGTCTGTAAATAAATAAAAATATCAAAGGAAAAACAAGTTTAAGGCTGCAGAAGGCTTAACACTTCCAGCAAGACAACAACCAAAAATACAACCAGAGCTAAATAGATTAGACCAAAGCTTATTCATTTAATGGATGGCCTAGTCAAAGTCCAGACCCAAATCTAACAGAGAAAATGTTACAAGACTTGGAAAATGATGTTTACTGACTACCGTATCTTGCATCTGGTCTGACTTAACCTCAGTGATTTGCAAACAGGAGTTTACAGTTATTTTAGTCCCTTTTAAACCTTCCAGATTAAATATATGGTTCTGTTAAAAGGTACATTTATCCTTCTCTGTGTTTTCGATCAAATGTTTGGTGAAACTTTCTTAGAAAATGTGCTGAATATCTAATTGAAGGTGCATAATGACATTATTAATTTTTTTTTTACACCAGAAGCTCACTCCGGTTTCATACAAAGCTTTTTCTAAAGACTACCGCATTATTTAGAGTTTTATGACAGACAGATAGATCATTAGAACTTATTATAGATCCGTTTATTTCATTCATTCTTAGACCACAGCTATGTTTTTACCATGAGGCATTGTAGGATAGTGGGGCTTTATTCAGTAGCTGCCTCAGTTGTCGAAATCTTGCTTTCTGGTAATACTGCTGTACTGCCAGCAGATGGCGCATGTTTTCGTTTGCTAATTGTGCCTGTTGCTGGAATTCTATTTAGGCTCAAAAAGATCTATTGTAACACTATCAGTAACACTATCAGGACACACGGTACAGAGGGCCTTTTTTTGATAATGATCAAAATATTTCTGTCTGTTTTGTGAAGGCATATAGATGACTACACACTTCTGCATTAAATCAAACAGTCAAGCAGTTTAACGGTAAACAGCCGTGCCTCTACAGTTGGAAAATATTCCTTTGAAACTGAAGCTTGTTATGCAAAAAAATGATAATTTAGTTGAGCTGCATGAATACAATACAGCTGTAACCCAAAACCAAACAAACATGTGGGAATATTTCACAGCCATAAGTGCAGCGTTCCCTGCTGGATAATCAGCAGCTGTTTGAGGCTTGACTTGATCTTTGCTGCAGCAGCAGCAGCAGCAGATGCTTTTGTTATGGTGAACATGTTCCCAACCCTCCACAATCTAAGAAGAGTTTCCTCTTAAAAGCTGATTATAAAGAGAAGATACAGGTGTTTGGAAAATGGGAGAGGAAAGAGGCAAACAGATTTATTTCCTTAGACCCGGAAAGTGCAGATAACAGGAGTCTGGTTATCAGTGGGAAGCCTAGGAGGAGACATTCCCACACTTCTCCACAAGACAACATAAAACACATGGTCCACAGGAGCCAAAACAGAAGAATAAAAACACTCTCACTTTTAAGTCTGTAACAGATAGCTTTGTTTGGGTTTTTACTGGATTGTTTTTAAAGAAATGCTATTAAACAACCAGGAAGAAAGACCTTTGCCCGTTGGTTCTTCTTTACTTTTTCCTGCTTGTCTTATTTATGCTTTTAAACTAATTTATATCAATCATTTATCATAAAAACTAGAATCTTTTATATATTTGTTTCACACAGATTGACTTATCTAATCCATGTATTACTTCTAATTATTTAAAATTATCACTGCTAATAGGATTTCAATGCAACCTAAGATCTGTTAAAATATTTTCATTCAAGTAAGGTCCGTCTACGAAAGTCAAATCCTAGTCCTTGGCATTTTTTGCAAACCAGCCTTATCCATCCATATGAGAGGCCAATGTCTAGTCTGTAAACATCTTTTTATTAAGCCAGGTGGGAAGAGATTCACCCAGGCGCATTTTTGCGTTTTAGGGTTTCCATCTTTCACTCTACAACGCCTTTTTCTTTATGCGTCTTGGGTAGTAAGCCTCATAATTGGAATTCATGACATTTTTAATAGTTTTGACCAAATTACAAGCGAAAATGTGTTGCCTGGGGCTTTTTATGTGAACCCAGTGTTATCAATCTTAAGCATTCCAGGACTTGTCATTGTTTCCTTAATTACTTCACATCAAAATCCACTGCAACCAACAAACATTGTGTGCCGGTCAATTTTTTGAGTTTTAGTTGTTGTAAAGGTCAGAATCAGAGAGTACAATGTCTGTGTCATATTTGCTTTTGTTTCCACGAAGCCACTTACGGAGTGCTTACATTTGCAAGCGTTTTTCATGCATTCATGTGGTGGATCACATTTATTTTACGTCTCGTCTTTCACGACAAGCGTTCTGCTGGAAAATATTAGCGTTTGCAGAGTGTTCGTTTTGACTTGGTGTGGACGGGGGCCTAAGAGTTTTAAGTTTTGAGATTAACACGATCAAAGGGAAGATCAAAGACAGCGGTTGTCTAGTAGTTATTCTCCGCGAAAGAAAATTGAAAAAAACAACAAACACAAACATTGCTAAAGAAGCTGATGTTTGCAGAGTGCTGCATCAAGCATTTTTTTTTTTTTTTTTTTTTTTAAGACCACAGTATGTTTTTACCATGAGGCATTGCAGGATAGTTGGGCTTTATTCAGTAGCTGCCTCAGTTGTCGAAATCTTGCTTTCTGATAGTTCTGCTGTACTGCCAGCAGATGGCGCATGTTTTCGACTGCTAATTGTGCCTGTTGCTGGAATTCTATATAGGCTCAAAAAGATCTACTGTAACACTATCTCCACGTGTCCTGTGTGGCAATGTGACAATAACAATAATTATCTTGATAAAGAGCCCAACAGATTTTTATTTTCACCAGTGGAGCAGTACAGTACGGTTATCTCTATAGTGTTCCTCTTGATTTATGGCATATAAATAACTTTATTATAATTCATGCGGGGAGTTTTACAGATTATATGGACACTGCAAATGTAAGTAGAACAGGAAAGGAAAGACAGGAAAAAGGAGAAAAGATGAAAGAAAGAGGAGATCAAAGGGAGATAATGATAAAACGTCCATACTCTCAGTGGAAAGTTAAGTGGAAGGAAAAAAAGGCTTCGATAAAAGGTGCAGCAGTAAAACTGATTAGTTTTGACAGCTTGTGGGTGTGGGTGTGTGTACCTGTCCAGCCCTCAGAGTGAGGACCATTTTTCCACTTCCCTCACCATCAGATTGAGGACCAGTTGTTGCAAAGTGAGGACATCTTGATGGCCCTTACAAACTATTTTGCTAATGGTTACGTTTTGGGCCAAGGTGTCAATTGGGTTAGGGATGTTTTGGAAATGGTTAGTTTTAGGGCTGGGCATAGAGAAGGTTGAAAATGACTGAAAAATCAATAGATCTTCAATGGTTACAAAAGTAAAACAAGTACTGTATCAGAATTACTGATGCTAAGTATTAAAGTTTAGGCCCTGTCAAAACCAGGACGTCGTTTAACCCAGAATGGACAAAAGAGGCGTGATTTTATGACCAAAGGTAGTGGAGATTCATTCCATGGTTTCTGCCACTTTGTCGATGCGATGTGGGCGTAAGCAGTCGAGGAAAAGCTGCAATTGAACGGCTTGCGAGTACGGATTACCATAAAAGTAATAAACGTGGAGACAGCGAACTCTTCAATGTTGGCTTTTACATTAAGTTTTGTCGCCCCTGGATGCTAAAATAACTTGTGCAGAGCTGCAAGGTGGACTATACTATAAAACATCTCTAGTCCTACGGAAGTGTAGACTGTGACGTGAAAGTGGATTTCAGTGATTGGCCCCAGTGTTGCCAATTCTGCAACTTTAAGCTATATTTAGCTGACACACAGACCCTCCAGTGACTATTTTTCAAAACAGCGACTAGCGACAAAATCTGGCGACTTTTTACGGTGTCACTGGGGCGGCTTTTGGAGACTCTAACGTGAAAGCATGTATCATTCCCTACTATTGTACTCCAGCGGCAGCTGCAGCTGCTGCCGGTTCCCCATCCCCAACCCCCATTCTCCCGCTTCATGAAGAGTCCCTCTCAGCGCTGCAGTCAGAGCCACAGGATGTTTTTATCCTCAGCCGCCCAGACTGCAAATGCCGCGGCATCGCTACCCGGACGGGCGCTATAACATGGCCTAGTGTGCCGCCCCCCTGACTTACATTCAAGGCATGGAGCGATCGGGATGTAAATGTAAAATGTTATTTGGTCTAAATGCTATATAGATTTAGTAAAGTGAGTAAAAACACTATTATATAGTGTTTTTACCTCACTTTTTGTCTTGTTCTGTAACGGTCCCATAGATTTATTTCCTCCCACAGCATTTGCATACATGCATCCACTTGGGTGATGACGTCAAATTTTAGCCTCTAGCTTACTTTTAGCACAGCTAATAGCTACTTTCCTTACTGAGGAGTTGGCAACACTGATTGGCCCATAGCTAAGGGGATGACCATAAAGACACGTCTGCTGCACACACAGACACTTACGATAAGTTCCCAGAAGACTGAGGCTCTTAAAAGATAAAGCTATACTCTTAGAACAGTTGAATGTGTTTTCTACAATCTCTTTTGTGTTTAAAAAAAAATTAGGCTATTTTATTATGAATGTTTCTTGTTAAAAAGATTTTTTTAACGTTTAAGTCCACACATCTTATGCTTTGTGGTATTCTGCACTCTCTTTAAAGATTCATCCTCGGGTGGCAACTTTTTAAACACCAAAATGTATTAAATAAATACAAATGCTGGGAAACAATTCTCTTTTACATTTCTTTAATATTTTTTGTTCTATTCAGCTACATAAACATCCTCTTTCAACTACTAAGAATTGTACAATAAATGTGACTTTACCGATTCTTATGTACACCTTAGTAATTTATTGATATGCCGCTCAATGTCCTTTTTGGTGGTGATATAAACGGCCACCCTACTGCTACCTCTGCATAGTTTGGTGTTCTTAGCTGCTGAAAATACATGTTTTTGATTTATTCAAAATTTGTTCCTTAAATTCCACACATGTCTACTCCATCCACTATTAGTCCATGTTTAATCCAGCTACGAAAATTACATATGTTAGCTGCTGCAGACATCGCCCACAGGCAAAAATCGTTTTTTATTGCACTTCTGAGTCCTTAAATTAAGAATGTTTCCACAAAAGTGAATGGACTCCAGCCTCTTTTTCTGCTAATGTGTTGCTGCTCATTTCATCCCTTTATCCTTTCATCTTTTTAGTGGTTTCTGTTGATGCATTGCAGATTTTCCATGGCTACCATGGGATGTTTCTTATCAACCATGTGCTTGATTCAGACCCACAATGCTGTTGATCCTTTCCTATTTCCACTATCACTGAGCACACATAGCTGGTAAATTCAGGAGAACAGACATTCAAAAATAAAGGCATATCCATAATGCTCAATTTGCTAAGGCTCTTTGTTGGAGATCTTAAAAAAAAATGTTACGCTTTATTGACCTGAGGACTGTGAAGTCAGAGTGACATATTATTAGAGGTGTTATGACTCCAGTTTCCTGCCTGTGGATGCTAGTTACAATAATTACAATGACAAAAACACTCTTCCTCATGAAAACTTTAGTACATATAAAGGTGTAAAATATCTTGTCTTATAAAAGCTAAAAACAGCAGGTGATTGACTGACTGAATGTTTAATACATTAAAAAGAACTTCTATTAATAGGATGTAGGAAAGCCAGGGTCCAAATCAGAAACAGTTTATTGGCAAGTAGTGTTTTTATACATGGTAATTTAGAAACGCACGGATCTGGATTTTGATGCAGATATTGCTGGTTACACCATCAAATCCATAAATTCTTCATCAATGTTGTCTCTGGTACATTGACATTGTACACTCACCGGCCACTTTATTAGGTACACCTGTCCAACTGCTCGTTAACACTTAATTTCTGAGCAGCCAATCACATGGCGGCAACTCAGTGCATTTAGGCATGTAGACATGGTCAAGACAATCTCCAGCAGTTCAAACCGAGCATCAGTATGGGGAAGAAAGGTGATTTGAGTGACTTTGAACGTGGCATGATTGTTGTTGCCACAAGGGCTGGTCTGAGTATTTCAGAAACTGTTGATCTACTGGGATTTTCACGCACAACCATCTCTAGGGTTTACAGAGAATGGTCCGAAAAAGAAAAAACATCCAGTGAGCGGCAGTTCTGTGGGCGGAAATGCCTTGTTGATGCCAGAGGTCAGAGGAGAATGGCCAGACTGGTTCGAGCTGATAGAAGGGCAACAGTGACTCAAATAACCACCCGTT
>JAGKQL010000022.1:2457092-2498324 GCA_018398635.1 Cyprinodon brontotheroides | reverse complement strand
AGGCAAAAGGGGGTCCAACCCGTTACTAGCATGGGGTACCTAATAAAGTGGCCGGTGAGTGTATATGTGTAATGTGTAAAAGTAGGGAGATGAGAAAGTATCATGAACTGACCACCGTTTAAGGGAAGGAGGCGGCAGAGACAAGCTTTTTAAAATCAAAATGGAAAATAGAGAAAATAATGTTGACAAAAAAAAGCTGTATTAATTTAGCCCTACTAGGACTGTTTTTTTGTTCTACCTCAAGCACAGACACTGACCAGCGCCATATTGTCTATTCTTCCCTTCTATGAAATACTGCTATCCTTCCACCTTCAGCAGTTAGCCTCTAGAGGCTAGCACAAGCAAACCGTCGCAAAAAGCTGAGGTGTCTATCTAGCGGCGCAGTCTCCTGTTGTGGTTCCCCAGCTCCAGAGGGGGGCACGCTTTGCCACCTCTTGATTCTGGTGCCCTCTCTGCAGGGGTCTCGCACTGATTTCCTGCTGCTACTGTCTCACCTTACCTTGTCCGTTTGAGTGTTTCGTCCCCCTGTTTTGGCACTCTGACCAAAATAAACACATAATGCCACGACCGGTGCTGGAAATCAATTGTCCTAATAATAACCGACTGGTCGCCAGTCATAACATGAAATCTTTTGCCAATTTCTGCGCACTTATGGTTTATTGATGCAAGTCTAGATTTGGTGATGAGATGCTACAAATAAACAAGAAAACATACAGTAATAACTTAAATAAAAATTAAGATGCAAGAATATAGAATTTTTTGAACAAACAAACCAAAAGTTGTATCTGGAGAGTGTTAAATTATATGAGATATCATACATATACACCAGTGGTGAGATATTTTGGGGTGGGTTGTTTTCCTTTATACACCAATGGTAAAAGTGTGAGCAGGGAACCAGGGCCTTGTTTGTGAGGCAAGTAGCAGATTGGAAGAAGATGTTTTTGTGGTGAAACCTTCTGGTCCTGATGGAACTTAGCTCTCTGCCAAAGTAGAGATTCAGGCCGTTTCTCAATTCACAAGAACTCGTCTGGAGATGCATTTTACCTCGTATTATTAATAGTCTAGATAATAATAAATAATTTTTCTCATTTATTTTTTGGGGAATAATAATTAATACAATCGAATAAACACAAATCAAATGAAATTTTGCCAAATAAAACAAAAATTGCGGTACTTTACAGACGGATACACACTGCAAAATCTAAATCTAGATAGTAATTTTTTCTTAAAATAAATTGTTCTTGAATTGAGGAGGTAAAGGAGACATTTTGCCAATGGAATAAGATAATTTACACTTAAAATACGAAGATAAGAAAACACAATTGCATAGTCTTATTTCAAGTGCATACTATTATCTAATTATCTTATTTTAAGAGTAAAATCATTCATTCCATTGGCAAAACTATCTTATTTACCTTCTCCAAATTAAGGGTAAATACACTAAATTTGATCATTTTTTACTTATTTCTCTATCGTTTTTGCAGTGTATGCCGAGAGAGGGCTGCTGCTGGTGGGCTAACGTTAGCCCTTACTGCTGTTAGGCTTGAAAGTCTGCTGGTTGCCACGGCCACATCGGAAATGTTTTAAAATTACGCATTAAATCAGTAAGTGCGCCATATAGTGACACTTAAAGGTATAATGTTCTGACCCCACATGATCTTAAAAGACCAGCGGGAGCAGAAAAGATAACTTTTAAATGAATACTCTGAGCTCTGTGAGTGCTAACCTGGAAGCTGCTGCAGTGCATGCTGGGACAGCTGTCAGTGTGGAAAATGCACAAGTCTGCTCTGATGCCGGATGATCTTTCACGAGTACACGAGCACTTGAGAACGCACAAGTACACGTATTGAGAAACGGCTTCTGAAAGGGTTTGTGTACAAAGTTGGATTGGTTGGCTACTATCTTACCTGCTCGCCTCTGGGTCCTGCAGGTGTAAAATTGCTCAAGAGAAGGAAGACTGCAGAAAACTGTCCTCTCTGCTGAATGGAAAGATACGCTGCAGCCTGTTAACGTCCCTGGTGGTAGCGGCAGTTTACCAGATGGTGATGGAGGAAGAGAGGATGGACTCAGTGATGGCTGAGTAGAAATGCACCACCACTGTCATTTGGCAAGCTGAATTCCTTCTAGTGCCACACCTTTCTGGCTGCAGGGGATCAATCTCCCACCTGTCTGCCTACAGGTGATGAGCTCATGACGGTGGTGTGATCTGTAAAATTTAAGAGCTTTACAAACTGATGACTGGAGGTAGATGGAGGAGATGGTTGTGAACATGGAAAAAAGAGCAGAGGGAGCAGCCTTTGGGGGAACCCCTGCTGAAGGTCCTGGGATCATCTAAATACTTCTGATGTGAGCGGCATTCATCTTGAATCATGTCGCTCCGACGTATAAGTTTGAATTTGGAAACGTTTTATTTGAAACTTCCTAGACAGAAGTCAGTAATTCCATCTTCCAAGAACAAACCGAATATTGCTCCTTTTCCTGGATCTGTCACTGGTTGTTTCCAAGATGTTTCATTTGAATACAATGAATGGTAAAAAATCAGTAAGTTCTCCAGACTGGTATGTGAAAACAGTCAACCTGTAAGTTCCTCCTGGGCAACAGAGGCGTGGCCAGAAAATTATTATAAGGGTGGCCAGGCAATAACCAATGTATTCTGAGGGGTGGCCAAAGGTCGATAGGCACCAGAACCTCAGGGTCAATCTACAATGTTCCAACAGGAACAAGCACAACGTCCATATTCCTAAATAAAGACAAACTATAGTTTCCTACAGCCTTTGCTAACAAATAGAGGTATATATTTAAACATCCGTGTAGATAAAAGCTATATTGGATAAAATTCTTAGAGGTTTGTGTTCTAGAGGTCACTACTTACCTACTTTTATCAATATCATTCTACATTAAATTGATATCTACAAGTACTAATAACTACATAAACTGATAATTTAATAGGTTTTTATTAAAATAGTTATTCATAGTATTTATGATTTCACTGAAGACTCTTAGATGACTTGCAGAGACACATCATTTTCTCTTTACAGCATATAACACAAAATCTAGTTCTGAAAGAACATGAATTCTGTACTATCATCTCTAATGTTGGTATATTGATGTGCATAATTAGGCACAGTGTTTTTGTTAAAGCTGAAGTCTGTAAGTTTTTAAAAATCACTTTTTTGTCATATTGGCTAAAACTGTCCCTATGCCCAGACAGCAGTACATGTGATATGTAAACTGTGAAAAAAACTGCTTCTATTGGTACCGCCTACTGCCTGTATTTCAATCTGGAAAGAATAATTCGGGACGAGTCAAAACAACCAATCACAGCCAGAGGAGCGTCTGATGGAGTGTCATCCATCTGATGGGTGGGGGAGTGGCGTGAAACCTGTTTCTCTTCAAATTTTCAGTCGAAGTCTGCTCTCTCCTCAATGTTACAGACTGCAGCTTTAAGTAATTGTTAATATACAAAAAAATTAAACTGTTTTGAATATTCTATTTGAGAGAAAAAATGGTAGGGGTGGCCAATGATTGGCTAAGGGTGGCCATGGCCACCCCTGGCCCCTCATCTAGCTCCGCCCCGGCTGGGCAAAATACGTACGGCTATAAAACCGGTGATAATACATGTATGATTTTACTATAATACTTTGGATTTCATGAAATGATCCAAAGGTGGTTCTCACCTTTGGATCATTTCATGATATGAAAAATCCCAAACATCCTTTGTGTTTAAGGGGAATTCATTCACACAACAAACAAATCATCCCCAGTTGTAATGATATAATGTGTTTGGTTGGGTCTATTTTTCGGGGGGCTTTTACTAAGAAAGGGGTCAACCACATCTTTATATATATGGGATTGTTTACGAGGAGGTCAGAAGTGGACAATAGTTTTTAATTTTCTCACAGTCCTGATAGATCAACACCAGCAGGTGGCATGGCACCCCAAACCATCTCTGAGTGTGTAAAGGAAACACTGGACCCAAAGCAACTGAATTATGTAGCTTTCCACTCCTGCTCAACACTCTGGGACATTGATTTCCAAATCTGATAAGACTCCTTCTTTTCCTTTGCTCAGCACATACTTTTTTCTAAGAGAAGTACCTTAATTTTTCAGTGTAAGAACCAGAGCTTCAGCCTAAGAAGAGCTGATTGCTTTTAAATTTGATTACTAGCCTGAAAAGTACGAGGAAGAGGATTGGGGCCAGTGGAAAAAATAGCTGATTTTACATTTTATTTCAGTTTAGTATGGGAAAAAAGTCAAAATTCGACTTTAATCTCAGAATTCTGAGATTAAAAGTCAGAATTCTGACTTTTTTTCTCCAGAATTCTGACTTTTTTCTAGAATTCTGACTTTAATCAGAATTCTGACTTTATCTCAGAATTCTGACTTTTTCAATTCTGACTTTTTTATTATCAAAATTCAAAGTCCAGAATTCTGAGATTAAAAGAATCAAATTCTGAGAAAAAATCAGAGAATTCTGAGAAAAAAGTCAATTGATTTTTATGTTAAACTGAAATAAAACTAAAATCAGTTAACACTTTCGAACCCCTAATCTCTTTTGTAGAACTATGATCAAAACTGCCACTAAGACCTAAAATGATTAACAAGCTTCTTTAGGTAAAATAATGGGAAAAGGAGCCAAATCGCAAGTTTGCTTGATAGGCATTCCTTTTGACCAAAAACCTGACATTTTTCCTTAAGATTTGTCATTATTTTTGAGAAAAAAAGCTTTTTTTTTTTTTAAATAAATCACTCCTCTTTAGGTTACTGCAGTAGGTCAAAGCAGAGAGGGAAGGGAATGTCTGAGAAGGTGAAAAATTGAAGCCGACAGCAAAGGAGGCAGAGCGGAGCGAGGAGCAACAAGAGCGCGTGAGACTGCGTTTTATTGGCAGAGCTCCCTGAAAGAGTGCACATTCCCGTAAGATTAATGCGAGCCACTTCTGTTTTTGTTATTCCAGTCTACGAATTACCCCCAGATTACAGAAGAACAGCTGTTCAGCCACTTCCCTTCAGACTCAACCAAGACAAACATCACACTTTCTCTACGTTCTTTCCACTTCACCCCTACCCACGAGATTAATGAGACAGATCAGACGCCACCATTACAACCACAATTTATTAAACCTCATTTTTTTTGTTTCTTTCAGTTAGTTATAGCTGCTTCAACACGTGTATTTACAAAGACATGGCCTTTTTGTAGAAAAGTCTGGTGAGAGACTGAACAGACGTTAGAAGAGTTTAGATGGGACTCATTCAGGCACAAGGTACAGTCACTACAAAGTCAGAACAAGTGTGCGGTCTTTTTTGTGCCACATCCACGTCTTAAGGTGGAGGAAATGAGTAGCAAAACGTTCCCACTGACAAAAAACACACATGAGATTATACGATAGAGAAGAACAAATGCTGCAAAACAAGGACATGGTGTTAGCTAGGTACCTAAATCAGGTGACAAAGAAGTCCTTTTGAACACAAAATCCACCTTTCATGTCGCGTATTTTTATAAAGAGGTCATGAAACATGAATATATGATGCAGAAACCAAAAGCTATCCATCACGGCTTGGAAACACCCGAAGGTGAAAATAAATCAGAAACACAGGACATCTTGAGCCTCCCAGATATTTTCAGCCACACAATGAACTTTAAACAAAAGAAACAGGAGGATAGATGTTCCATTTATTTAAGGCCCACCTGCTTTTCATTCAGCGTCCTGACGTTAATGATTGTAATGGGATCATACCGCATGTCTGGTAGATGCATATGGACAGAAAATATCAACAATTACAAGGCTGTTTGTGTGTTTTTTTTTGTTTTATATAAAAGATCTATAAAATGAAACTCAAGGTTTTGAATCAAACTTGTTTATGTTGTTAATGTGTCACTTGAATCATTGTCAAAAAGACGTGCTTAAAGATACACTGGGAAAAAAATGGAAATCTAAATAAGTAATTTTTTCTTAAAATAAGTGTATTTGTTCTTGGATTGAGAAGGTAAAATAGACATCTTGCCAATGGAGCATAAAATTTACACTTAAAATAAGAAAACACAATTGCATTGTTTTATTTCAAGTGTATTTTATCAAATTATCTTATTTTAAAGTAAAAAAAATAGTAATTCCGGTGACCAAATAATCTCACCTACCTACTCAAATTAAAGATCAATACTTTAAGAAAATTTTATTTATTTCTAGATGGATTTTCCCAGTGTACTGGAAAGGAGGTTACCAACACTAGATTTTGGATACACACAGTATCCAGCCCTAAAGATCCGACCGGTTTCTCTCAGCCTGGTCTGACTGCAGGCGACCATTTAACTCACCATGTATTTATAAATTTAAGTCTGAACAGGAAAAGTCACTCAACTATTTCACCTCCTCTATTTCATTTTTTGTTTTTAAACCTTCATGACATCAGGTTATGAATTAGCCTATATGACTTTTTCTTCTCCTCAAATTAATACCGCAATAGTCTAGTTTCACTCCTGGGTTTTCGTTCAGCCCAAACAGTAAAGCAACTTTTACATCTATGTAAGGAAAAAAAAAAGACTAAAATAAGGACGCTGACAGATGAAGGCGATAATTCTACCCAGTTAAAACAAACAAAATCAGCTCCAAATGTTGTACTCTGAAGGCCTATTAGTAAAAGACATCTTGAATTACATCTTAAAGTGGAACTCCAGTGGTTTTACTCATCAGCTTCAGTTTACCAAACAACATAAAGGCTCTGATTTACTGTTTTAAAAAGAAGCAGTTCTCAGTTTTGGAGACGTTAATCAAATTACCATAAAGAGTGGGCATAAAAAAAGTTTTCCCTCTCAAAACACCTAGCTTACGCTAAAATGAAGAGCCAGGGCCACTGTTAAAGGTTAAATAAAAACTAATTTAAAATGTTTTTAAAAAAAACAATTTTGTATATATTTGGTCTTATTTAAACTAGACACCTGTTTTGTCATCTTAGACTAGAAAATCACTTAAAAATTCCTATTGGTGGAGTCAAGTTCATAATTAGCCTCAAAGCTACGCTTAGCTGGCTAACATCCCTTAGCGGTAAGCTAATAGTAATCAAAGTTTATCTCACTAGTTTGAATACTTTAGCTATGGGGTTGCTAAAATAATGGTAGATAATGGTAACATGGTAGGTATAGAGTTTATCAAGTCAACACAGAGTGTCAACCCGCCAATCGTAGAGGAAGACAAAAGCTATTCAGAGTCAAGCTAAAGGCTACTTAAGCTAGCTCATCACTATCCAATCTGTAAATTAGAGCACAACCAGTACCACCATATTATTTGCGAATTCACAGAAATAAGTCGCCATCGAATTCACTTCATGAGAAAGGACCGAAATGATTTATTTCTATCACAAAAAAAAAGAAATACCTTTATATCTATTGTGTTAAATCACATCTACTCTTTCCGTCCTAAAAATGAGATCCTGTCTGTAATATATTTGTGGTAATTTGTGTTTCAATTTGCATTTCTATGTAAATTTATAGTATATATTGCAAAATATGAAGACAACTAAAATGCAAATAAACATGGTACAATCATGTTTCACATGACAGCTAAATGCATGTCCGATGATGACGTCAGATAAGCAATAATGGGGGAAAAAAACGCATCAGTTCTCTGCACAAAGTCATTATTGATATTTTATATAATGCAGTAAAGAATGTTTTGTGATTTAAGAATAGAAATAAGTACTTTCAGTGAAGTATTTAAAGATTTAATGGTGACCTGGATGAATTTTTGGTTGTATTCTAACAGAGGCTCAACACGCCACACATTTCCACCCGGTTCGCGTGGTGAAACACGCGGTTTAAGAAACACCTCAGCTTCCCACTGGATTAATAATAACAATAATAATATAACTTTATTAATCTCACATTGGAGGAATTACCTCTCTGCATTTAACCGCATCCTCTCTTGGGGAGCAGTGGGCTGCCATTGTCGCGGCGCCGAGGAGCAGTGAGGGGTTAAGAGTCTTGGGAGTGGTTCTTGAACTTCGAACTTCTGGATTCCAAGCTCTATGCCTAACCATCAGACCGCCACTCATGCATTCTCTTTTAGGAAATAGTAAAAAAGTTATGAACTGAATCCTTAAGTGATAAAAGGTTACTAAACTAAATTGTGTAAAATGTTTATAAATAACTTTTCTTTGCAAAAAGAGAATGGATGCATTTATATCCTTTTTCTCACATTGCTAATCTGACATCATCACCACACATGCTCGTGAGCAGAATCTAACAAAAATTTTATGGCAACAAGAATTCTTGTTATCTTGTTGTTTTGACACTATTTATACAAATGCAATGAAACCAAAAACGACTACAGTTATATTCAAATCTATAAAACAACGAATTCCCCGCTGAAGTATGGTAAAGACTGTTCTTTTGTGAACAGTTGGTATCGATGGGCGCGATAAAGTCATGCTAACAGCTAATTAGCGACAAGCTAGCAGCCATAACAAAATACTAGCAAATTAAAAATTTAGACAATTCCAATTATCTAATTTGACTAGTAGTTTTTACAATTTAGTTATGCAATAGAGCACTTATTTAAACTGTAACCATGTAAAAATCAGCATGGTTAAAAGCATCCTCCAGATAAAATAGTCAATTAAAAGAAAATATTGTTTTGAATTATATCAGGAGGTAAATATTTATCTCTGAGCGTTCTCCGCTTGACTCCCTCACTGGGAATTTCTGATTTCTAAACTTCTATAAGCTGGTGTAAAGAGATGACTTCCAGAAAATAACAGTTCTTACATTAGTGTTAAATAAACACAGATTTCATTTGAATTTATCATTTAAAAACATTCATACTGCTATAATTTTCAAAAGTTATTTTGGAGCAAAACAATAAAGTCCTTGAAAATTGTTAAGATGATCCAGATCTGTAAAAATTACCTTTTATTTATATGCACCATATTTACATTCTCTAGTAAAAATGATTCCCTGGATTTTCTTTCTAATGTTTTTCTTTCAATATTCTTAGCAGGTAATATTGTAAATTGGAATAGGTTATGATGTTTAATAAATTTACATTTATAATTAATTCCTGCTCTGATTATTATTTTTTCTGTTACTTTAACAGTGGCCCTAACGCTTCTGTGCAAGGAGCAGTTAGCAAAGATTTTTACCACGAGGCTTTGTCCAAACCCAGCTGACCAAATATGCACATATTGTGGCATTAAAAAGCTCTCCTCATGTGTCTCACTGCCTCATTTTCTCCTCTCAGGTCCAACACTAGTAGAGGGTCAGATTGCATCAAGCACCCTCTGTGTTTTCCTTCTTCTCTGGGGGTCAATTTTTCATTCCAGAAATAACTGCTACACCGGTGTGCATGGTGTATTTTCTGTTCAGACGTCACTTTACCCAACATCAAAGAGAAACTGAGTCACTCAGCCAGAAACTCGATGCGCACCTCTGCTGTCTGCTTGGTACATAGTTTTCACTGATAGATCTAACTCCGTACGGAGCCCATTTAGTGCCAGGTGTAGATTAAAAACTAACATAAAGGACAGTAGAAAGGATACACAAATTAAAATTAAGCTGTTACTTATCGGTTTTTGAGTACTAATGGTAAGAAAGAATGGTATCCTCCATATTTGTTAATATATTTTGTTAAAATAATTTAAAATTAGTTGATGGTAAAGATATCTGGTGATCTAAAAATGCAGAAAAAAAAACGGAATCTAGATAAGTCATTTTTTTCTTACAATAAGTGTATTTGTTCTTGGATTGAGGAGGAAAAACAGACATTTTGCCAAAGGAACAAGACAATTTACACTTAAAAAAAGAAAATACAAATGCATTGTCTTATTTAATTATCTTATTTTAAGAGTAAACATACTCAATTCCATTGGCAAACTATCTCATTTAGCTACTCTAACTAAGGGTAAAAACACCTATTCATTTAAGACTTTTTTAAAACTTATTTCTAGATCGGTTTTCCTGTGTTAAGGTTCGACTCTAGATTCACAGATGTAAATTTAGGAGTTCCTCAAGGCTCTATTCTCTGGTCCCTACTGTTATTAATCTACTCATTTTCAAACATTAGGCCTTTTATTTTAATACTTTCAATAAATTCCCGCCTAAATTTCCTAACCTATTATCTGCCTTATTGGAAAGACGTGCTCTATTGTCTTAGCTTGAAGAGTAGCTAATAGCAAAATGCCTCTTTCAAACTGTCTAACCTAAGAATAAATAATTTAAATAATATACAGAAAATCTACTGAAGCATTTTTATTAAATGAGGAAAATATCTCGTTGGTTTTTGGATTAGGAGTCAACCTATGATTTTGGCAGCGGTAATTGAGATTTATTGTTCTTATCACTTATGATATTTTTTTGTATTACTTAAAAAAAAAAATGTTTTCCACAATAAAACAGTTTAAGAATAAAGTGATGCAACAGATTACTTACATTTCTGTACACCTACTAATGGTGCCGATCGCTTTACAGACTGATAAATGTGTTTTTAATTTAAAAAATAGCCTTTATTTAACAGATAAAACTAGCTAACTTCAGTTAACATAAAATGCTATTTTTGTGTTTGCCAGCAAAAAATAAACTAACATAGAAAGTTCCAACATTAATCTGTTATAACAGCCAACTGGAATAATTACCTTTCCAAATCCAAATGAACACATTTCTCTAACTGGCACTAACTGAGTGCCATATTTCTATGAATCCATGGGAATTTCTCATCGATTGTTAAAATTAAATTTAATCAAATTCTTAAAAGTACCAAAACTTAAAAAAATATTTCTTCAATTTTATTTTCCACTCGAAAAATATGCTAAAAGGGTGATGTTTTGTAAAAACATTGTATTGATTCCATTTTTTGTTAATATATACTATAGTATAGTATATATAACATATTTATGTATACTATATATATTTTATTCATGTGTCTGTTTAATAGATACTGTATCTTTAACTTGGAATTCTATCATTTTAGTGAATTTTAGAGCAGAGGGAAAAATAATTTAGAAAATCTATGTGTTAAAATCGTCCAAATACATTGCTGGAAGTTTACTTTACCCACTAATGTTTTTATTTCTGCACCTGGCACTGACTGGGTACCGCATTATTTCATGAAGGGGAAGCTTTCTCAGATTATTGTTGATAATAACTAAAGCAAATAAAAAAAAAATCAAATATTTTAGAATTTAATTCTAAATCAAAGCTAATAATTCTATTTTTTTTCCTATCAGATTATGACATTGCAATAAAAAATGTATTAATTTGAGTAATAACATTTTTATTGAATCTTTACGAAGAGTGCAAATAGTTGAGGACAAGGCTGAACGTGTTTATTATTTTTAGAGATGTTAAATCCCAAACCCTCCAGATTGAGTCCATCTTGAATGCTTTCATCTAATTTTGCTGACAAAAAAGACAATAAGCAAACAGAAAAGAATTTAGTGAAACATTATTCCCCCACCTTTATCTTTATTTGGGAAACTTGCCCCAGCTGGGTATCGTACATTTAATTAATCAACGGGGGGGGATTTCCCTCCAGATTGCAATAAAAAGTTGCTCCTTTTATTGATCTCATGTTCGGCATGGATACATCCCTGAATTTTAAATTTGCCTGTATTTACAATAGCAGTGTAAATAGTGATGCACAAAAAACAATAGTGTAACAGCAAAACTACATTTGTGACATTCATCTGTGGCAAATGCAAAACACAAATACTCGCTTTCTACACCCTGATGCGCACCGGGCTCTTTGCCTTTTCCTTTGTTAGAAACAACTAAGTCCATCACATATCATCATTCCAAAACAGAAACAAGCTCTTTTTTTTCTTCTTTTTAAAAAAAAAAACCAAGGGTGTAATATGAACTAACATCCTGTGATGGTTTTTGTTTTTATTGCGGCTCTAAATGTACTTACAGAGGGAACTAGAACAGAAAAAAAAGCACAAGGACTTCACAATAAATAGGAAAATAACATTTTGCCTGGCAAAATTCCTCGTCCGCTTCTGTTCTCCGTTCAAATATTTTACTGTACACCCGTGTTGGCTGCTACAATTACATGGTATATTAAAAAAAAACAACAAAGAAATGCATTAATTGATCATTAAATCGATTCTGTCCATACGCTAAGAGATGAGTGCTTTCTTAATCTTTTTTTTTTCTTTCTGTTAACGGCTCCACAGTCTGCGTCGATGCATCCTTTCTAACCTGAGAGGAAGGTTAAGTCATCGCAGCACCAAGCTCTCATCAGCAGTCTCTTTCTTCCAGTCGCCGTCGTTCGTCCCGCTATTAGTCGTGTCCCAATGGTGGCGTTCCCAAACGGAAAAATAAAAGCTGTAAACTTTTCCAGGATCCTGCTGTGCTCCGATGCCTAAATTTTTGTTCTGATTGTGTCGATTGTGTCTTGTGGGGGTATATTTTCAAAATAAAGCCCGTGTGCTTGTCTTAACACAAGGAAACGGTGAAGTATCTGCATACCGTGAATCGCAGCGAGGCTCTTCCACCTCGCCCGGACTACACGGCGCTTTTTACCAACAAACAAACAAAGGCTTCGCTACAGAAGTCTCTTCTCCTCTCCTTTCAGACAGAGAGGTGCTCTTCAGTGTTTTTGGGTATTTTGATATTTCGATTTTTTTTTTAAAAAAAGTGCTCCTTTAAGAGAGGGAGGTGTTGCAGGGTAGGGCGGCCTGTGGCCCAATCACGACAGTCCATTCCCCTGGATGAGGCGTCTTCTCATGGGATTGGCCGCTATAAGGATAAGATGGCAGCCAGGAGCATGAGGGCGGAGCTGAGCAGCAGGATGGAAAACCGGTGCCGACCAGCAGAGTTCACGTCTCTTCTGGCTGGTTCTGGAGACTCGTGACTGATTCCATCTGAGAGGGAAAAAAAAAGACATTTAGTGAAAACCGGACCTGCTTTTTTCCTGTTAGTTTAAGTTTGTGCCGTTTCCCTGGTAACAGGTATGGGCAGGTTTGTAGTCTTCTAGAGATCTGTGATATTTAAAAACCATCATAAAAACCGTATCAGCTGACTGTCACTGTCTTCGTTCTGTTAAGTTTTCAGTTTCACGTTGATCCATGTTTTTCTTTGTTTTCTAGCTTTATTGGTTTTATTCCTATTTTGTGTTTTTTTTTTAGGATATATTTGCCTACGTTCACACTGCAGGCCTTGATGCTCAATTCCGATTTTTTTTGTGAAATCCGTTTTTTTTTACGTTGCCGTTCATATTTCCAAATATAGCGAGACTTCAGTATGTGAAACCCCTGTGTGAACCGCAGTCATACAACGCAAGTGTCCTCGCGATGCGCCGGGTAGGTAGAGGACGCAATGATGTCACAGGCCAGCGTGCTCTTTTTTTTCCGGAAGTAAACATGGATGGTAGTCCCGGACGCGCAGATCTAGCGGGTTCAGGAAATCGTTGACGGGTGCTTGAAATGCTTTGACGTTGTGTTTTCAAGGTTTGACTAGTGGCTTATATTTTGGATGAAATGCTTGAAAATGCTAGAAATATGGAACGATTTATTTCGCAATTGCCATATCTATCTAACTGAAATTGGCGTTGTTTATTAAATGGAGAAATAAAATGTTGGAGAGCCCCTAAAATGAAACCTGTTCACTTATGTGTGACTGCGATCTGTCAGTCTATTTCGGATGCGGTGACTCCCCATTAAACCACTACCGCATCCATGCCGGGAGGTTGTCGTTTCCAATGAACGTTGGCTGGAAGATGAAAATACAAATTATGCGGATTAAACGGGACAAACCCCACTTTGCCTCTTGTAAATGTTCTGCAAAAAGATGCAGCTTTTCACAATGTAGCGAGTCTGCGCTGTCGAAGTCACATGAAGGGTAAAGTCATAGACTTTTTAAGTAGTTTCAAACTGAAAGCAGCCTAGTGTACATCAAGCAATGTGCTTAGCCTATTTGTTTCACGCCAGTAACTGCTAGCTAGGGAATTCACAGCGCTTGTTACTGAGTGACTGGAGAGTACGGTGTAATACCGTAATGTTAGTATTGCAGTAAGTTTCCCTCAGCACTAATCTTGGCGAGGCGATGCCTCGCCAACGCCTGTAAAAAACAAAAACAAAAGTTTTAATTCATTGCCAGGCCCAGATCTTAAAACAGCATTGATAACTCTACGGGCTGATAATACTGAATTGCTTACACCCCTCTGGCTTTTCTTTTGGTTATATTACTACGCCATGACAGAGGAGTAATTTTCTTTTGATCATCCGGAGGAGACGCGTGGGGAAAAAAACATCTTCGTCACGCCTCTCATCATCGGTGAACTATATGTGAACCCCTCCGGCAGTCTCAACCGTAAGCAAAACCGGTTCCTTAAGGTGCTGGAAAAAGTTTTAAAATGGATCTTGAAAAGTGCCTAAAAAGTGCTTGATTTTGACTTTGGAAAAAGGTGTAATGCAACCCTGCTGAGTGAAATCCATAAAAACTCATTCTTTTCAATATGTTTAAACATAAATACTATTACTCTCCGCATCATCATCTGCCATGGTTGTTGTTGTTTTTCTGCCTGGGCGTAGCAAAGACGCAGAATAGTGACATTTGGTCGGGTATTAATGGCGCTCAGGTCGATGAATGCAACCTGGCCGCTCACACACAGGCAATACATTTGAAAAGATCAGGATTCAGAGTGGGGATTCAGGACCACATAGCCAAGTGGCCTGGGTGGATTGGAAAAAATCAGATCTGTGTTGTTCAGACAGCCATGAAGTAAAGGTCAGATCCAGGTTGCATATGGGCAAAAAAATCGGATTTGGGTCACTTCAGATGCAGTGTGAACGTAGCCTTTGAGTTCTCAGGTATTTCTGGTTGCCCCCTGTCTCCTTTTCCCTAGCTCCTTCTAGATGCCTCTGTTCACACCTGCTCCCAATCAGCTCATTAGTCCCGTCTTTTTCTCCCATAAATACTCTCCCTGTGGCTCTTCATGCATGTCTTTCCCGGATGTCTCCAAGGTTCTGTTTTTTTTGTAATTATTATGTTGGATTTATGGATTCCTGCCTCAGTTACCTGTGAGTACTCCATTAAAACTAAAAGAACTCACCTCTGCCTCCTCACCTCTAAACCTCAACCAAACCCCGACACTGACATTTTTATTTAGTTTAGACAGAAATCTTTATGCAAAAATAGTATTTTTGTAAGTTTTTACCCAGGAATTGTGAATTTAAAGAGGTTCAGTCAGAAGGTGTACCACATGCCAAGTAAAAACACATAAAACATTGTGACAGTATAATGCTGTGGTGTTTTTATCAGCGAGGAAAGCTGAGATGATCAGAGTTTATAGGGAGATGGATGAATCTCCAGACCAATCCTGGAAGGGGGATTATTAGGGGCTGCAGATTTGCAGCAGGGGTGGAGGTTCACTTTCCAGCCACATTACCTCCCTAAAAATTCTAATATTTCATAAATCATATCTGATTCAGCTTGATATTTTGGGAAAAACACTTTTTTTTTAAATGAGACAGTCTAAGTTCAGACCCAAACCCTGCTGGGTAACATTAAAAAAAAGGAAATTCATGCAGAACTTTTCTATTTCTAAAGAAAGAATGAGCATAATTTCAGTCTAAATGAGCAAAGCTGGTTGAAATATACCTGTAAACATTTGGCAGCTGTTACTGCACATTAAAGTGGTTCTAAAAAAGGAGCATTTGTTAATAAAACAGCTGACTGTCACTGTCTTCGTTCTGTTAAGTTTTCAGGGTTCTGGCGTATTTATGTGGGTTCGTATGGTAATTCCTGGTCATTTCTAGCTGAACCCACAGACCTGATTGTTATACTTTGACTCCTCCTCAGAGCAATTCTTTTAACCTAAAACAATGAATTTCTTGAATTAAATATTTGTGTATTTCCATTTTATAATGCAGATTCAATAACATGAGGGGGATTTACTAATAGGCAAAACTAGGCAGCTGCCTAGGCCCCAAGTCAGGAATCCAGTTGGTGTGGTCTATTGTTTGTGTTTGTCTCTCCCTCCCACCACCAGGTGGCTTCCCCTGTCCTCGCTGGTCCTCCCTGCACACCTGGGCGCCTCGCTGGATCTTTATCTGGAGGAGTACTTTAAGCAGTGGACTGTCACTGCCTTGGCGCCTCAGTGTTTGCTAGTTTTGGGGTAATTTCAGCCAAGCTGGTTTAGCTTGAGCTGCAACTGAGCCTTTGTTTCTTTGAGTCTAACGGGTTTTTTTGTTTTTTGCCTTTTGGCAGGCAGGCAAGTCATCCTGCATACTGAATGTTTGGCCTCCCCCTGGGAAGGATTGTTTGTAAGCCACACTTAGCAGGGATTAACCTCTCACACATCTCGCTCAAGTTCTCTGAAGCTCCAAGTGGCAGTCCGGCTCTATTGCTCCTCCGGGTCCAACAATTGTCTACCTGTCCACTCTCCAACGAGTCCCCTCTTCTCTGGATCAACCCACACTGACTGGATTTCAAAGTGAGAGAAGAACCCCCCAGACATGAGTCCCTCACTAGCATTAAACCCTATGAAGCATCCAAAAATCCCACAATGGTCCCTGGAAATCCATCTTTTGTGATATCCTCTCCTGTATCTCTTTCTAGTTCCTAAGTTCACCAGGCCTCTGAGTTGTGATCCAACCCCCTCTACCCTTACTCTCAATAAACCTGTTTAGCCTTTTGCCTTGCTCTCTGAGTGGTTCTCTGCATTTTGGGTCAGACCTCTAAACACATCATGACAGCCCCAAGTTCCTGGGGGCTCCATAAAACTGTTTACATTAATTGTTAATCCAACTATTCCTTATTTGTGACATTAATTATTTTTTTGATAAAAAAAAAAAACTTTCGTTAAAATGCCATCAGATAATATTAGGAATCTCAGCCCCCCCCTTGAGTGTCCAAACAAGCAGCAGCAAATTCTTTGAAAACAAACGGCGAGAAAAGAATTGTTGCCAACTTAGAGCTTTTGCCGCTACTTTTACTGACTTTTTAGACAATGCTAGCACTTTATTACAAAAAAGCGCTTTGCGCCAAATCTAGTAACTTTTTATAAGTTACTAGATTTGTATAAAAAGCACAGAACTCTGCTCTCCAGAGCAAGTAGATTGGTAACCCCACCTCTTGCTCTCCTCCATCTTGTCTGCTGTCATGATTCATGCAGCTATTATTTAATTGAAATGAAAAATGGAGAACAGATAAGCAGATCATGACTTGTCTACAGTGAAAAAGAAGGACTGCTGTCGCCTTTTTGGAAACACAGGAAGGAGCAATCAGCTAAGTAGTGATTGGAAAAATATTAGATTCCTTTTGAGGCAGCATGAAAAGTGAGCTGAGCACATTGTTAATAGAGAGAAGAACAAGATACAAAAAGAAATCATAGAGAGGAAAACAGCAAGAAAAGTGCGTGATAAGAAGAGGGACAAATGTAGAACATACAATTAAGGATGCACGATATTGGGATTTTGGCCGAGATCAGATATGCCGTATATTTTAAAACTCATGTAGCTGATAACCGATATCGATATTAAAGCTTGACAAAAAATAAGTAGTCATTGAAAATAAAGCAAGTTTTGTTATCCATTTCTGACACTTTGAAAAAATAATATAATTAAATATTCTTCTCATATGCTGATATCGTAAATAGATTTTAAAAACGCCGTATCGATCTATTTTACTTTCAAAATCTTCATGAAATTTCATCGCTCTGTTACAAACTCTCGTGGATATTTTGTAAATTCTTGTGAGATTTTGTTAGTAAAATAAATCGATACCGCCACAATATATCAACATATAAAAATATGCTAAAAACCCTCAAGTGAATTTTCTCGGGGATTTTCGTGAGCATAACGATGACATATAGCAATATTTCATTAGTAAAAAGAGATTGATATATGGTGTTTTTAAATGGCAATATGTATCACAGCATAGGAAGATATTGTGATATTTTTAATGTATCAATATTTTTTCCCTCGCCTTTTAGACGTTTTTAAATCTGTAAAAAATAATGCTTTGAGAAAGAAGAAGCTAGCGCAGTATTTTTTTAGACTTTAGAAACTCAGAAGCTGATCAAATATCGGGTTAAATATCGGTGGGGTGGCCGATGTCCGGAGTATTCAGTTTTAAGGCCGTATACCGGTTGGGGGCTTCATTGTATGGTGCATCCCTACATACAATGTATGTCTTTTCTTCTCAATCCAGAGGGCCCCCTTGCCTTTCTGAATCCACCCCTGGAAGTTACTAGGGGAAGGGCCATTTTGAATGGCTGCTGCTGCGCAGACCCAGAACACCAACACATAGATTTTAAAGTTTGATAAAAAGGTTTGAATCCTTTTGCCGACCATCTCCCCACTTTTATCCACTCCACCTGAGATCTCTTTGCAGGATAAACCTACTTTTTGGTCAAAAACAGCAGTGAAACAGGAGGAACGGACAATCTGACAAGGTCGATGGTTTTTTCATCGGTGGTGGCTCCACACTTATCCCTCTTTTTAAAAACAACTGAAGAGCTTCATCCCGCTTGTCTGAGCTCGGCCGCTCGCCAGGCTGGGCGGTAGTGTGTTTCAGCCTCCATATTTTATGTCAATGTCACCCCCATATTTCCAAGTCTAATTTGGCCAGGGGGCAGTCATTTCTGCAGATGTGTGGCACCCACCAAGAGTTCTTTCACCTGCAGAATCTCATTTCCTGTGTTTCCCTGATTGTGAAAGGCAGAGATTAAAACCCTTTCTTCTGAATTAATTTTCAAGTAGAGCTGAGGGGATCTAGCTGTGAGTTGCACTTTTGTCAACAGCCTTTTCATTTTCAGTGGGAACTTATCTCCAACCCCCAACAGATTCTGTCTGCTCCTCTAATGCCTTTGCAGACGTGCTACAATAACACCACCGCTGACATTTTTTGGAAGTCAAGAGTCTCAAACAAAACTGATCTGACCGCTCAGACACACAGACAACCTTTAAAGGGTTCGGACATTTAAGCACATGTACGTGCATGTGTATGTTGGTTGTATTGCTTTCCTCACGTATGCTGCATCTGTGCTGACAAACGTGTCCGCAGTTTGTCCATCTAGGAGTCGCTCGCTGTGATGGATTCTGTCCAGCGACGGATTCCTGATAGAAACAGTGTGTCAATGTTTCCACTGTCGCAGGTCACTTCAGCTCTTATTTCAAAGGACAATTTATTATCAGATGGCATGCGGCTGTGAGGACGGACAAAACTTTTCACTAAACGCTGCTACGAGAGGAAAACGGGATGGGAAGCATCAGAGGGAGGAAATAAACGAGAAGAAGACTGTCAATCAGTTTCTTTAATGGTTCTAAACCTGAACGAAGGCCCAACTAAACTTTCTACTTCTCTCTCTCATCCTTCTGGGGTCCAGGTTTCCTGGGCCGTTTTTTAGGGACTCTCCTGTAAAAACTACATCTTTCCATTTTAAATGGAAGATCTGAAGCAGTGTGAGTGGGGGCCAGCAGCGCGCTCTGTCATAAAACACAGGAAGAGCTCCAGGGTATAAACTCTGCCAAAGGCTCTTTCTTCCAATAATTGTTAAGAGAGAACAAAACTATTCCTCTAAGTAGATAAGTTTACTTTAGCATTCAAATAGTAATAGTAATAACCTGGTGAAGATTCTCAGTCATTCAGGTTATAGTCAATACCAAAAAGTTAAAAAACAAAAACTTTGTTTTCCACGTTTGAAGAGGTTACAGTTCTTTTTTGCATGTTTTCTTTGTTGGTCCACTCTAAAGCTTTGAGCTCAACACCAATTCAGACATTTGGAATTTAAAAAGCGTCCTGGATGGGAAGCGAAACGTCTTCCAACTTGGAAACAAAGTCCAGTGGACTGTTTTTTAACTTTTTTTGGAATCTGAAAAATATCTCACTTTTATTATGTAGGATAAAGCTTAAATTATTTTAATATCCCCTTACTTTCTTACAGGGTGAAACTTGTCCTCTGTCGCTAGTTGCACACATTTAGTGGCAGACAGGGAGCTTTCTGGAATAAAGAGTTTGGAAATAAAGACCTTCAGGACATAAAAGCCCTCCTCTCTAACCCCCAGACCATCACTATCCCAATAAGCACCTTCCATTTCAAATATCTTTAGGTGATTTACAGGTATAAAGTATTTCTAGGTAATAGAAATCAACTTAAAAGAATGACTTGTAGTAAAAAAAAAAACATATAGCTCTTTAGAATATCTGTATTTTTGGTTTTATACAAAGTATTTGTAAAAATTAATTTTTTGTAAATTCTAGGATGTAATTTAGCTCTGTTTTACATTTTTGTGTTTTTTTCTACATTTCTTGCTGCTATTTTCTGATAACAATGTTCTTCTAGCTAACGTCATAACAAAAAATAAAAAAAATAAATATATACTAACAACAAACAGTTAAAACTGGCAAGTAGCTCAGTATCAAACCAAGGTTAAATTCAATTAAATAAAATATATTTTGATATTATTTTGTCTGATATTATTATTATTTTTTAATTTTTTGCTTCTTAATGATTAGCTTCTAATGCTAGCTCGCTAACCTGTTCTGGTAGCTAAAGCTAGCCAATAACACAAAAATAAAACTGGTCAAAAATGTGATGTATCAATGAATAAAACACTATTTTAAAATATTTTCATATTTAAATACATTTCTAGAAGCTTAAAGAAGAGGTTATATAATTTTAAACTAAGAGGTTATATAATTTTACACTAAGATACGTGTAAAGGCTATTCCATACATCGATTTACAGCATTTATTAATAACAGATTTAATATCTTATTCTGAAACATGTAAAAGCATATATTGTGATAAAGGCATTTTTTATTTTTTATTATTTTAAAGGACATTTGAAGATTTCTTTAAATGTTTTGATTTTCTTGATTTTGGGAGCTTTAGCTCCAAAAGGGGATAGCGGTCATGCCCGGGGATTAGCAGCTAAAGCTAGTGCAGGCTGTTTGAAATTTAACGAGAAGATTTAAGTAGAACAAATGTAGTTTTTTTAGGACTAAATCTTATGTGAATTCTTAGGGAACTGTTTACTTATTGAGCCACTAATACATATTTATAGTTTTGTTGAGTTGTTGCTATGCTAGCTTTAGCCAACAGCGCAGTTGTACGTAGAGAAAAATATTAAATCTCACTAAAATCTATTTACAATGCTAAAAAAATACATAGGAGTAACAATGACTATATTTTAAGTAAATTCTTACTGTTTAACTTTATTACATAGCTTTAAGTGTTCCTGTGAAAGACTTTGAGTTCAAGTCTATGATGATTTTCATTATTCTGCAAACAGTTAAATCCTCATCATTTTCTATATTTACTATAATAAATCAGTTCAAATCTGGATATCTTTTAGATAGATTTATTTATCTTGTTTAATGAATTTTCTGTTACTTGATAACAGTTAAATACACCAGAAGATCAACAGATGAAGCAGGCAGCCATGATGGTGAGCACTGACCTCGCGCTGTAATACCCACTAATTCAGCGCTGGAACATGCAGTCAGTTTACATTACAAAACACTCACATTGCAGTAATCAAAGAGGCTGTTGTTATACTTGGGTATAAATTGTTTGCATTTTGGCAGGAGAAGAAACGACTTGCAGATTTAAATTCTGAATGTTTAGTCAAAGCCTTATTAGCTGCTGCGGATCACTTTCCGCCTTTCGAATAATTGTTATTCCCCTGTTTCCCTTCCCTTCTCACCTCTCCATCCCCCCTTTGCCACCCTCCCCTTACAGATTCCAACACTCTCACACAATTATCCGCCCATCTCTCCTCCTCTCTCTCATGTCTGCCACCGAGGTCAGAGTCTGGGTTTTCTGTCCTCGAGCGACGCGGCCTGTAACTTCAGCTCTGCCTGCAACTCTACACCGCAGCGTCGGTCGGGTCATCCGCATTGCCGCCTCTCCATCTCGGCAGGATACATTTCCCCGGTCACGCACTTCTACATGTTCAATCATGTGGTGTCTTGCTCGTGTCTTATCCCAGATCACAAAACAGGATTTGGTGCGACTGCGAGGTGAATTAAGTCAGATCCTGATATAAATACTCCAGGATCAGATGTTTTTTTTCTCTTGTGACGATCAGGTTATCTGGGAGAACAAAGCCCTTTGTCTGTGCTTCAACCGTGGGATTTTGAAAGGGGGACTGAAGGGGCACCGAGCTGCCGGGGTCTGCGTCATTATCGATGTAGATCTGTGCTGACTGTACAGAGCGGGCGTTTGAAGCATGAAGGCTTTACGGGGAGACAGTCATCGCTCTCACACAGGGAGAGCCAGACTCTCAACTGTCTCCTCTGAAAATTGGATTTCTATCCCCTGAGATTAGGATCAGGCTTCCCCTGCTCCACCGTGGCTCTCTTAGAAAAACATGAGCCCGGAGGAGCTCATACCTCACAGCTCGTCGTCATCCCGCTGACCTTTGACCTGCAGGGACCGGCCGTAACACTGAACCAGCACCGGGGTGGTTGTCCCCCAGGTTTCTGTCTGGAAACACCCACCGCAGGTGTCATCCGTTTTGACAAGGACCCGCCCCCGTCTAACTGATGCCAGGAGCAAATGAGAAACACCACAGTGGAGGACAAAGAAGTGCCTGTCTTCACTGAGACAAGGACGTGGCTTATCCCCACTGCACTGATCCCACACATGCATTCTACGTTACTGTACCATCCATGGTGCACAAGCGATCTGACATTAAAACACTGCCCTGCTGGTATTTGTTGTGATAAACTGAATTTATGGCAAGCAAACAAAATAAATTGTGAAAGTTAGATGCAATACTACAGGACATGGACAGTTAAGGTCCAAGACAATCAAACTCCTCCACTTGAGGCAACGACTGGCCTTTAAAGGAGAAATCCACCTTTTTTCTTTGTTTGAGAACAATTCCCTTACAGGAACTTGACTCTTATCCAAGAAGCCTTAAGATCAACAAACAAATAATTACAGGGAGTGTTAAAGTAGGGCTGGGCGATATGACCTCAAATCAATATCACAATAAATTGCGCAGTTTTTCCTTGATAAGGATAAATGCACTGACATGGGAGTTGGCTCGGAGCTCGTCTGCCTGGCTGTGTTTCATGGACGGGGCCGCCTGTGGAACTGATTGACAGTTGCCTTTATTATCTCTGCTTAATTCTGAATGTCTGTTTCTGTCTCCTGAACCCCAGTCAGCCTCGGCAGATGGCCGCCACACTGAGCCTGGTTCTGCTGGAGGTTTCTTCCTGTTAAAAGGAGTTTTTCCTCTCACTGTCGCTACAAGCATGCTTGGCTCGATGCAATTAATTGGTTTTCCTTTTCCTTAGATAGAAAACTTTGAATCAATTTGAATGTATGATCTGGTGAACTGTAAAGTTCTTGATATGACATGTGTTGTGAATTGGTGTTATAGAAATAAACTGAATTGAGTTGCTCCGGCTCCTCTATCAGAAATGAGGCATGTGCAGGAAATGCAACTGATTCATTTATAAAAAATGGAATCACCGCAACTCTAGTTACAAGTGTTGACAGCTCCTTCAGAGCTCCACAAGAGTAAAGACCTGCTATAGGCAGAGCAAGAACAAGGACAAGTCTGCATTGCTCCCCTTGATCTTAGGTTTGGCAATAAAACCAAGTCTCTTCTCAAACACCCGAAGCTTTCCAAGTTCAACTAGAAAGTTTGATCCCTTGCTTGTTTATGACACAATGCTATCCAGTTCTCTTTGCAACATTCAAGAGGCACGCCAATGACGACAAAGTCTAGAACTTTCAACATGTTGAACATATAACCTTGTTGACAGTTAAATATATCTGAAAGGGCGTTAACTTTGGCTCATTGCTTTCTACAACCTGACTTATGTCCTTCTGACTGAGAAATAAAGGTTTGTAAATGAGCTGAACTACATCCTCCCATAGATGTCTTTGCTTCTCTGAAAAGTAAGAAAAGCATGTAAACTTAAACTAAATAAACCATCATCCCTGATGGCAGGATTGTAGGTTCTGACTAAAGGGACTCTGCATTCTCCCAGAGGTGTTGTCTCTCATCTTTTCCTTTATTCACATCAGATAACGCGAGCATTTCACAGATGAGTCACACATCTGAGTCAGCAAGAGGCAGCAGGAATGGCCTACAACTGCCTAAAGGCACATGGACTCTCGCCGGCTCCCTCTTTGGACAATCAATTATCATCAAAGCCGACAACAGCCTCGCCCTCAGAGAACTCAAAGCCAATTGGACCAATAAAGACAAATTTGGAGAGCCATGAATTGACTTATTGACTTCCAAGGCATTACAGAAACATCAACAACTCCCCACAATGACAGTAATGAGACCACAGCATCTCTAAACAATGCAACGTTACTCTGTGATCTGGAGTCAAGAAGACTCGCCCAGCGACTGTTGGGGATATTTTATCTTCAAAGATCGATCATATAAACTAAACAACACCTTCACTGACTTAAGAGGGGAAGTTATGAAGCTTCAACAGCACAGGAGGGGGTGCATGAAAAAAATCAATTTTCCTCATTCTCAGAGTGTTCGGTTATCCCTGTTTTTGTCAAAACATGACGGATTCTACAACCCTTTATTATGAGTTCCCGTTAATACCCTTGAAGTCTCCGCCTGACCTCAGATGTCAGCCAAATATCTTTAAATGCACCACTGTGTCTTATTTAGTCCACCTCTTCTCTCACAGCAGGGAGCTGACTTCACATATGAAAACACGACTTTGCGGCCGTTTGTTTTGCCGACTCTTCTCACGAGGAGCAGAAAGCTGAGCTCAGCCAGGCGGCAACAAAGGACACTTTGGAACGGATGAGAAATGTAGCACCTATTGGTTCATGTTTTGTTCCAGCTGACCATTACTGAAAACTTACTGAGAGATCTCCATGACTAAATTAAACAAATGAAGTTTCATATTGAGTGTTTCTTATTATCACAGCACCACAAGAGGAATTTCTTTAGTTTAAAGTTGACTATTGACAAAGTAGATTTTTTTTTTATCACTGTATGAACAATTCTTTAAATTTAAGCCGTTAACTGACCCAATTAAATTGACCAAAAATGCCTGAAAAAGCATAAATGAAATCAGCTGCTGTTGTTTAATCCTTGGGAGGGTCTACCCTGCCATATAAAACACCGGTGGCAGCATAGTTGGAAGCACCACACGGGACATAACAGTTAACCCTTTAAAGTGCACTCAGTGAAATACTTTGAAAATGTATTTTATTGAAATCCAGGACAAGACCTAATTACCTTTTTAACATTAAAGAAATATGGATATTTTGATGGCAAAAAAATTATGTCAATGTAATAAGAAATGACAACTTTCCCGAATATATTCAGAGAAATTACAAAAGTGCATCAATAAGAAATTCATGAAAAGATGTAAAATAACCTCAGAGGCATTGATGCTGATACTGGCACTTACATTTTTTTAGTTTATTAACCTAAATATAATTGTTAACTAGGCTATTAACTTTACTTTTAACTGTTTAATTAACTTTTTACTAGGGGTGGAACGGTTCACAAAATCCACGGTTCGGTTGGGTTCACGGTTTCGTGGTCACGGTTTTCGGTTCGGTATATGTTGATTGTGAGCCTGACATGTTGGTCGTGTTGCTGTTAGCATAAACAAAACGTGTTGCACAATGCTTGCACACTGTTGCACTTTTATCCATAACTTTCTTTCCGCCGTCATCGTAGGTCACTCTAAATGCAAAGCGCCCCCATACAGCAGACCTATAAAGTGCTGCTGGCGCGGTCTTCCAACTCCCTGTTCTTTCCCAGTCGCCATACCCACACAATTCTCCACAACAACTAATTTTTTTCTGCTACACCCGGCTACGCTGCTTCTCGCTTCTTCTTCTTCTTTTGTTTACTACTGGTGGTTGGCTTTGGTCGCAGTACCGCCACCACCTTCTGCTCTAGAGTGTAAACGCTTCACGTAATCAACCGAGACAGTCGAACCCCGAATGGTTCGGACGGGTTTTCATAAACCGCTCCATCCCTACTTTTACCTTTTTTCTTGACTTGTTAATGAATTTTTTTCAACTTACACCCCGTCCACACAAAAAGTCAAAACGAACACGCAAACGCTAATATTTTCCAGAACGCTTGTCGAAAAGACGGAGACGTTAAAATAAATGTGATCGTCCACACCTTAATGCATGAAAACGCTGCAAAATGTATGCCAGGCCTGTAAAGTGGCGCTTGTGGTGCCAAAGCAAAAAATAGGCTTACGATTAAATGTTGGGCATGCGCACAATATTTATACATGGGTTGCCCTGCGGGTCCATTTTCGGTGGTTCAGTCAAATTCAGGTGCTTCGAACTATGTCGCCGATATTGATCTGTTCTTCCTGGAGATATTCCAGAAGAAGAAGATTCTGTTGTAAGCCCGACAGCAGGGTGAGTAGCATGAGCAGCAAACCATTCAACACAGTACGGGCCATTATTGTTGTTGTGATATTGTGTCACGCATGCGCGTTTAGAAAGCGACTCTATGACGACGCGTGCAAAAATGCGGTTAGAGCTTAAAGATGGAAACGCGAAAACGGCGTTTCAAAAATCTTCCCACTCTGAAGGCTTAATAAAAAAGATTGTTTACAGACCCCTAAAACGCCGGGCTGGTTTGGTGAAAAATTTGTGCGTTTAGGCTGTGGGTTTGACTTCGTGTGGACGGGGGCCTTAATTTACAGCAGTCAATATATCATTCAAGGTCTCATCTAATTGGTGAAATGCCAAAATAAGATGTACAGCCATATAGCTGTAACTTTGCTGAATGGCTGGATATAGATCTTATGCTTCTAGACCTCACTGAGTGATGGGGGGGGGACTCCATTTGTAAGGGGTGTGCAAGTGATCAAAAACGGTAACGAAAAAGAAATGCATTATTCATATCAGCCTTTATACCACAGCCTAAAACTGTTCACGTTCTGCTCCAATTCTTTTCACAATGCAGCGAGATTAGTCCACTACCAACTCTAGAACGCCACAATTCCTAATTCAACAGTTTTAGATGTAGGGAGTAGTGTGCGTACTCACAGATATAGTAATACTCTCTGCCTGGGCGGAACTCGAAGCCTAAGGAGAATGGAGTGAAGAGCTGGAACTTCTCTGAGAACTTGAGCGGTCCATTAGGCGACAGGGGCCTGTTGCACTCCCAGCGCTTGAAACCCTTGGCGGTGTGATCGCAGGAGCTGTAGCCATCATAGTTCACCATGTAGAGGACGTAGCGCTCCGCCAGATCGTCGGACACCGGGCTGATGTAGTGCGGACAGTAGACATCAAGGTAGTCGTTGATGCAGACATCGATGTGGTAATCGCCTCGGTAAAATCTAAAGGACAAAAATGAACAGAATAGAGAGGACAGTTCAGTTCAGTAATTTGGTCAAAACTGCAACAGTATTAAAGTTTTTACACCTCTTTCTGCAGTTTTTATTCTAAAGGAAACAGCTGAAGAAGTTGTGCATTTTGGATAAAAATAGTACACAGACAGGAAATTGTTACATTTAATTCAATCTCACTTTACAGTTCATCAGATCATCCAGTCAAATTGATTCAAACTTTTCTATCTAAGGAAAAGCAGTTGATTGCATCAACTCGAAAGACTCGAAGGCAATCCTCTCACACTAAGCATGCTTGTAGCTTACAGTGGAGAGGAAAACTCCCTTCTAACAGGAAGAAATTCCAGCAGAACCAGGCTCAAAGATATTAGCGCGCCATCTGCTGAGGCGCTCCACTGCAGATGCAGTGGAAGAAAGAGAGTATATTGTGTCAAGATCAGGGATCTTTTGTGGTGGCAAGATCAAGGATCTTGTGGGTACAAAATCGTGTGTCAAGATCAGGGATTGTGTGGTACATTATCGTCAAGATCAGGGATCTTGTGGTTTGAAAACAACGTTGTGTTTGAAATAAATAGGTCCGGGACCTATAAAGTCATCGGGGTTGCCAGAAGTTGGTAAAGACGTCATTGTTGGAGTCTGCATTTTTTTAAATTTTATTTATTAATTTTCTCTTTTTTTTTCCTACTTGCTTTGATTCTGTTTTATTTTCCTATATTTTAATCGTGTCAAGCAGTTAAATTGTCTTTGTACTGAATTGTGCTATACAAATATATTTGCCTTGCCTTGCCTTGCCTGGGGATTTAAAATTCAATAGGAAAGTAACGTGTTTATAGGACATAAATGCTGACTAACATTATGAATAGAGAGAAAGAGAGCTAACAGGAGGTATTGTTCAATTAAAGGAATTAATTGATTAGTTTGAAAGATATTCTCAGTATTATATTCTTACAAAGATACTCCAAAATGAAAAGACATTGAACTTAAACATGGGTAAAGATGCAGAACATCCTGTTGCTTTTAGAGAATGGTATTATGTCAGTCTGAACGGATAACGATTCCCTCCCCGCAGCAACCTTTGATGGTGTACACTCGTCAGTATGGAGCCATTTATCAATGCTGGCGCTCAGCTGAGATGACTTATGCTGCGGCTGAAATTGAACTCCCCCAGGGTTACAGGACTAATCCCCTGGTTAGGACAGGCCTTTAGCAGCTTTAGCAGGATCCCTCCACAGAGCAAGATTTTCATTAGCCACAAATGACAGCTCGATGTGAGAGCCCCCCCACGACCTCTTGTGAAATCTCTAAGGGAAAAAAAAAAGAACTCTTCCAAGCTTTGCCATCGTACAGATTCCCTGCCTGCTGTGTACTGTAAACAGAAGGGACAAGAGTCGGGGGGAGAGAGAGTTACAACTGCAAAATATTTCAGGTATTCATTACTGAGAAGAATGATTGGAAGCACATACTCCCACTGGTGCGGGGTGAGGTGGTTTCCAGGAGCCTACTGGGAGTTCGGATTGTAATGGTTGATAGTTCGATATCACCAGCATGCTTTGGATGTCTTAAATACTGCGCCAATGTGCATCGACACATCGAGAGCTAACAGGGGAGGCTGGGTGCATCCAGCAGACAGATGATCTGAGTGAACTCACTCTGCTAAAGCTGTGGTGTTGGAGTTTTAGCCTCAGCAATCTGCTGCCTCTGGATAAGAAAAATAGGTAGACTAAGCAAGACAGAGACTATGCTGGTGAGGATTACTTAGTCATCAAAGTCATTTAAAAAAAATAAAAGTTAAACAATCCACTTGACTTTTGTTTCCAAGTTTGAAGATGTTTTGCTTCCCATCCAGGAAGCTTTCAATTCAAAATGTCAGAAATAGTACTTAAATGTGAGGTTTTATCGAGTGGCTTCTTTTTGTTAGCCTGCAATGCCCCATACCTGCCTATGTCTCTGAAAGTACTTTGCTGGACCACTGTATAACGACCCGAGTTTTAACATTGTTTGTCTTTTGCCTCTCGGCAGGAAGTCATCCTGCTACCTGGATTTTTCGGACCTTCTCTCCCTGGAAGGATCAACTGAGCTACAAACTGAGCTTGGGTTCAAAGGAGGTTAGGATCCACTTTCCCCAAGAGATCGTTTGAGCTTCACACTGAGAAAGGGATTCTATCTCCACTACGACCCGTTCAAGTACCGCGCTGGAAATCTGAGTGGCAGTCAGTCTTTCTCCGTTCACCTACTAACAACCGCATTCTGGGTAAACCCTGTTCCGCCCTCCATTGAATCAGACAAACACTGGAACTACAGCATACAGACTGAAGTCAAGGATTCAACAACTTCTGGAAACGTGAGTCAGCAAACAAATCCTCTTCTCCAAGTTCACGAGTCAAATTTCCCACTGAGCCTGAACTAACCGGCTGTGTCTTCCCCTCACTTTTCAGTTCCGGTTGAGCAGTGTTCAGAGCAACACTTCTCTCTGTATTATCTCTTCAATAAAACCTTTTAAACCTTTTCCCTGGTCTTCCTGTTTGGTCTTCTGCATTTGGGTCTGAACCTTAGTAAAATCATGACACCCAGGGAGAAATTACTTTCTTTACATTACGTTAGGATCAGTTTGATATAACACAATTTCAAACAATATATAGAGATGGAACCCAAACCTAAACCCAAAACAAACCTTTCTAATGTGGAAGAACATTCAAATCAATGTGGGATTTGTATGCAAGGTGTGTCCTGCTATTTCTTAGCATCCTCAGTCATTTTCTAGTCCACCCCTCCTTCCTCGTCTAATTATAGCCCAGTAAAATGTGAAACCAAAGCCCTTGTTTTCACCCCACCCCCAGCTGACTGCTTTGGCTCCAAACAGGCCCATCATGGCCCCCTTTGCCTCAGTTTCTGAGGATCTTGCTGATATTATGACTTGGAAGGGTCGACTGGCTCCATAGTATCATATCCTCCGTAAGGAGCTCTGCGGGATAGCTCGCCTCACAGTCAAGCTTTATTCACTAAGACGTCTATGTCAAGCCTCCGCTTTGTTTGTATCAACTACTGTCAATCAAGCCTGGCCGCAGAAGTAACACCGGAGCTTAGTCGGGATTGGAAAGGGGTTTAACTTATGCCTTTGTCGGGGAAAAGTGAGAAACAGTTTGTGAAAGTCACAGTGACCCTTCCTCAGGCAGGGACATTTGGACCAGGATTCATCTTTATTGTGTTTGAAGTGGGAGAAGTGTTAACAAGCATAAATAAGTCTCCAGTGACTCTTAGCTTTCTGCTCTACCCTTCAACTGAAAATGAAGTTTGTGTTTTCAGTGAAGAAATGTCATTTAAACCTGTTTAGGTGAAGCTCTACATGTCAGATTCTTTATCTCAAAAGTAAACCTTTTTGTTTTCTATTTGGAAATTAAAACATTTCATCCCCTACACTGGAGGGCCAGATCTCTGATTGACATGTCAGAAACCATGCATGAAAACAATACTTCCTAAAAGGCTACATGTCGATGTAAGTATGTGGAATTTGCAAATGGAAAGATAAATATACCCTCAAGCAGAAAGAAATAACAGAACAGCACTGGAATGCTACACTTGTCTCAGCTGGATTTTAGCTCAAGATCTCA
The DNA here is from genome assembly GCA_018398635.1 of Cyprinodon brontotheroides. Lineage (NCBI taxonomy): Eukaryota > Metazoa > Chordata > Actinopteri > Cyprinodontiformes > Cyprinodontidae > Cyprinodon > Cyprinodon brontotheroides. Next base: position 2,467,458 of record JAGKQL010000022.1, on the reverse strand, counting down.
TTGGAAAGGCTGTCTGAATCCTATCCACCTCTACGGCCAAAACAGATCAATACAAATTACTGTTGGGTGCTGCAAAAAAAATATCACAGAAGATCATCTGGGGGTGTTTATGGCAAACAGACCGTAAGATTTCATCTCGGGTGAAGACTGGAGGTGTGCAATGTAGTGAGATAAAGCCCAATGCTTCTGCTGCCATTTTCTCATTGGGATTCATCCTCAAATTTTGTCTGGATTCAACATAGTGTGAACAACTTATTCCCTCCCTTACAGCTCTGAAAACATTTAAATCCAATTCAGTTTATTTCTATTGCTGCAATTCACAACACATGTCATCTTAAGGCTCTTTAGAGTTCAACAGATCAGTCAAATTGATTCAACGTTTTTTTTTGTCTGAGGAAAACCAGTTGATTGCATCGACTCATTACGACTCAAATGCAATCCCTCTCACTAAGCATGCTTGTAGTGACAGTGGAGAGGAAAAACTTCCCTTTTAACAGGAAGAAACCTCCAGCAGAACCAGGCTCAGTGTGAGCATGGCCATCTGCTGAGGCCGACTGGAGTTCAAGAAGACAGAAGCAGAGATAGAAAATGCAACTGTAAAAGGACCTGGTTAAATACGGAGTCCCCCAGGGGTGATTTATTGGCCCCTTCTTTTTTTGTTTTTGTTTTCAACTTCATGCATTTTTTGTGAACACTTCTGTGTTGATGTTAGACTGTGACACCTCCCTGTCACCTCGTCAAATTGATTTTAACATTCAGAGTTAAGTAAAAAAGACGCTTTTTACTAGGGGTGTAAATCACATCCATCATGGCGAAGATTTGATTCAGTATCGATTTCCTGACCCAACGATTCGATTATTTTTGATACTCAAGAATACACCACGATACAATTCAATTAATGGGGTTTTTTTGTTTGTTTTTTTACTTACACCTTACAGGCTAGACAATGTTTCAAATTTAAAATAAATCAATGAAAGCTGTGACATTGTTATACCTTTTTTTTGAGAAACAACAGCAAATATCAGAAGTAGAAAAGTTGTACTCCATCTATACTTATTAAAACCTCATTCACTGAAAAATAATAATACCCCTGCGTTATAGATTCTAAAAGGCTTTGCATAAAAAAAACTGCACAAATCAGTGCAATGAGTGCGATGCAATACCTTCGGCTCCAGGCGTCCCGCCCCCTCCACAGGCGCTCAGGCTTAGTCCATTTTCCCAAATGAATTTGCCTTGTTTTTGCCGACCAAAATGGCGGAAAAACAGCGCTTCGTGAAGTTTGACCAGCTAGAAGAAGCGAGGTGTCCAGGCTGCTGGGGACCACTTTTCACCTGGATCTCCGCTCTTTTTGGCCCCTCATGTCACCTCCGTTAAAATTGCCGGACCAGCACTTGCCCCCCATTTCCTCACGCCACCTCGGCATTATCCTAGAACCACAGCGTGCGTATAGCGCCACCACAGCATGGGAGGGAGAATTACGTCCAGGGAGCAAATGGATAAAAAATGGGCCGGAGGAATGCATGCGATACAAAAGCGATTATTATTTACACCCCTACGCATTACTACTAACACTTTTATGGAGGTAGCTAACCGTTATGTCCGCTTATTATGCCCTTCAAATCTAAATTTTGCTTTTAAATGTTAAAATAGTACTTGAGAGACAATTATATATAGAATTAAAACAACTTGATGAACATGTTGAGGTTGCCTAAATTGAACAGTATCACAATCTCCATGGTTATAAATACGTCCTTAAACAACCTCCTGCTCCTGTATCTCTTTTGGTTGAAGCGTATAGTTTGGAGTTGGTTTGTTTGGTCAAAATGTTTAGATGGCCTTAAAAATGCTGCACAGACTATATATAAGACAGAAAAACCAGCAGAGCGAGAGAGGCAGAAGCACCAATAGATGAGCAGCTGTTTGCCAGATGGAGCCTGTGGGGAGATTTTTGAGTGGCACAAGTGAAATATTGAAAAGAAACAGAGCCATAAACATCCAGACCGACTCAAGATGTAAAGCAGCAGAAGACGTTACTGCAGTTCCAGCCTTCTGCTGTTGTATTTTAATACGACAACTTTCCCTGAGACGATGTGCACGCCCGTCACGTCTTCTCTAAAGCGTGAGAATTAATTCATTCTCCTCAACCTTCACCGGGGCTCTCTTTGTTTTTATTACAGGACAGATTTATTCCTCTATTCCGCTAAATGGCTTTGTTGTTCTAGGCGTTTCAGAGAGTCATTAGGGCTTATTGAGACGATTTCACCAGTTGAGTTTTTCTTTTGCTGCTGCTCTGAACAGCAGGAGGTGCAGAGAGCTAATCGAAAGACTAAGCTTTTTATTACAGGAGGCAGAAAGAATAATGAGTAATAAAAAAGAAGCATGGTTTAACAGCACTGAATCAGTGATGGATGTGTCATAATGAGCAAAATGAAAGCCCCTACATCCTAAATCCATTTGTCTTGGTGTTTAATCAGCCCTGATTGGATGAATTACTCAGTTTAGAGAAGCTAATCGATGAATCAGTAACCCGAACTCTTAACAAAGCACACATCCAGGGTTAATCCCTCTTTTCAGTCAGCTCCACGCCGGCTTGTTTGCTTTCTTTTAGCCCCATCTGTTGTGTTTGTGGCCTGAAGCAGGTAAGGAATGAGGGAGGAAACTGAGCAGGAAAATATTTACCCAGGTCTGCATATTTTACTGATTGTATCAGTTGTTTTTTTTTTTGGTGGCCTTTATTAAATAGTAATTTAAATACAAGCTGCAAATGGTCTAGAAACTGAACCCAAGACAACTGCGTCTGCAGCATCTCTGCGCGGTTCTCCTGCTCCACTGACTGAGCATCCCACTTTATCAGCTGCTTTATTTGATATTTTTCATGTTTCTTGTTCAAATCATACAACTCGATCCCATCTAACCTACTGAGATTGATGTTTATTACATGTTATGTGCCAGATTTTAAAGCTCTTTCTGGGGAAAAATTGAATTTTATGAACTTTGAATATGACTGTTTTATGTGAAACACTTGATAATATGATCTAAAGTTGTCAGAATGATGCACGTAATTATATTTTTCTGCTCTGTGTTTTCACACATATCAGATCACAAGTCAAAAAATATGAAAAGGCTGGACAACACGTGCTTGGTCATGATGATTATAATACTTTTGCTAACCTTATCAAACTGATTCATTCTCTGGACTATGATAAATTGCAGGCTGCTGATCTTTTACTTATTTTTTTCTCCACTGAATTCATCCTCTCAGCTGATTTATTGTCTCAACTGATCATCACTGTTTGGAGATGACTGTTCTATTTTCCATTTATTTGAAATACAGACCCCTCCCTTACAGCTCAACATCACCTCTCGCTGTGCCATGCGCCGTTAAACCATAAAAGGATCACGCCATCTAACACCCCTTCTTTCATATACTGTTAAACGTCCCTTTCTATCGCGGTGGGGAGAGTATTAGCAGCTTTAAAGCATAAAAATGGGTCATATACAGTGTTTAACTGCCTCTGTATAAAAAAAATAACATAAAAATAGTTCAATTTTACTCCAATATCAGCCAATGCTAAAGGAAAGACATCAGATAAGCTTAAAGCCTGCTAATGCGGACAGTGAGGACATTTATGAGTCTTTGATCATAAGTTCTTCTTAAAGAAATAATTAGGGCTGCAACTAACAGTTAGTTTGCAAATCAATTAATCTGTTGATTATTTTTTCAATTAATCAATTAATAACCAAAAGGTCCTTAAAAGAAGATTTTTTTACAACATTAAACCAGGTAAAACTAAAACTTTTCCACTTGAGGAGTTCTAGATTGAGAATATTGCCGGGTGAAAAAAGGTTATTTTACCTTAAAGGAATAGTACACCCAAAACATGATTAGCCTTCATTTTCTACTCACCCCATGCTGAACAACACTCGCAAGCGCCCAAGACAGAAAGGTCCATAAAGTCTAAAAAGCGTGTCAATATTCCTCCCATACTGCTGTTCGTCCAATGTATTCCAGTGTCCTGAGTGGGAAGCGTCCATAATTTACTTGAAGCGAAGTCATTTAGAGATGTTTTAGAGCATAAACAGTAGTGTATAGGATTTCCTGAAAGCTGGCGTTCCGCGAGTCTCACGAGGAAACGCGGCGAACCAAACCAGATGAAAGTGCGCATTCAGCTACGGCAAAGAACTCTCATGCTCTTCCTCAACACTGAAGTCCTCAGACATTTTTCTTCACGTTGTTTCTTTCTTTGCACAGGTAAACAGCACATTTCTTCTTCTAAGCTTGCATTATTGGCAGAGGCGACGCTGAATGCGCACTTTCATCTGGTTTGGTCTGCCGCGGCTTCCATAAGCGTCATGAACGCAGCTTTTAGGAAATCCTACTTACACTACTGTTTATGCTCTAAAAACATTCTAAATAACCTCTGGTAGAATTCTGGATGCTACCCACTCAGGATACTTGGAATACATTGGATGAAGAGCAGTATGGAGGAATATTGACCGCGTTTTTTGTGGACTTTTATGGACCTTTTCTTATAGGGCATGCATAGACCTCCATTATTTGAATGTCAACAGACAGCAAGCCCCAGATCTCAGATGCATTTGAGATATCAAAAAGTACTCCAGAGTGTTGTTCAGCATGTGGGAAGGCATCCATCTGTCCTAATCCTCTGCCTTTAAAGCCTGCTAATGCAGACAGTGAAGGCATTTGAGTCTTTGATCATAAGTTCTTAAAGAAATAATTAGGGCAAAAGGTCCTTAAAAGAAGATTTGAGAACTCCACTTGAGGAGTTCTAAATTGAGAATATTGCCAGGTGAAAAAAAGTAATTTTACCTTAAATGCAAAATGTTTATATGTAGATATATATATTTTTAAACATTTTGGATATAATTTACTGCCTTCTAAGTGGGTCGTGCTGTCAGGTAAAGGCATGTTTTGTAGAGTCTCTGTTCTCCAGTTAAATTAATCAATTAGTAACTTAGTTGAGGATTATTTCAATAATCAATTAATACGATAAATTGTTTCAGCACTAGAGATAATGTGCAACAAATTTGGATTTTTATTGGTAAAAATCGAGAACTGCTTTAATAAATACATATCGTGCAAAAGTCTAATATCTTACGCTGGTGAAGATTCTCAGTCATCCAGGTCATAGTCATTCCAAAAAAGTAAAAAAATAAACCACCAGACTTTTTTTTCCAAGTTTGAAGACGTTTCGCTTCCCATCCAGGAAGCTTTTCCAGTTCAAAATGTCAGAATTAGCGAGTTCGAAGCTTTATAAAAAAGTCGTTAAAGGTAATTGTTTGCCTGGTGGAATAGGCGACATAGACATAGACAGGTATGGGGCATTGCAGGCTAAAAAAGAAGCCATATAACCCCCGTTCCAAAGGGGTGGACCCGTTTGTCCGTTTCAATTTGCATGTTTTCTAAACCAAAACAAGGCTTTCTGGGCTACTGTATGAAACCTCGAACTCACTTCCTGGATGTGAAGCGAAACGTAAGTAAAGTGGATTGTGTTTTTTGTTCCTTTTACGAATTTAACACGTTACATCAAAAATGAAAGTGTTCTCATAGATTTTATAAATAGACATGGGGGTAGTTTACCCAATAGATGCTATAGTGCTTCCATTGTTGTCCAGGGAAGCTGAAAAGGGACAAACTGTTCAGCAACTGTTCAGAGATTAAAGTCAGAATTTTGACCTTTTTCTCAGAATTCTGACAGCTAACAAACATGTTAGCATCAAGCCGTAGCCATGTCTGTTTTAGAGACTTGCTCTCTTGTTTTAATGACCTTCTGCTCCTGCATTAATGAGGGGACCCCTCAGGCACGTAAAAAGTTGCCTAATTCCGTCATTTTCCACCAATGTGTCACTGGCCACCTCAAACAACTCACATCTTTGTCAGTGAAGCTGAGTGCTCCCTGTTCTATTCCTTCATGGTGCCCATCTACATTAAGATCCAAAATTCTGAGATTAAAGTCAGAATTCTGAGATTAAAGTCAGAATTCTGAGATTAAAGTCAAAATTGTGAGATTAAAGTCAGAATTCTAGGAAAACATTCAGAATTCGAAATAGTCAGAATTCTGAGAGAAAAGTCAGAATTTTGAGAAAAGTCAGAATTTGAGATTAAAGCCAGAATTCTGAGAAAAAAAGTCAAATTTCTGAGATTAAAGTCAGAATTCTGAGATTAAAGTCAACATTTTTGAGATTAAAGCCAGAATTCTGAAAAAAAAGTCAGAATTCTGAGATTAAAGTCAGAATTCTGAGATTAAAGTCAAAATTCTGAAAAAAAGTCAGAATTCTGAAATTAAAGTCAGAATTCTGACTTTTTTCCCCATGTTAAACTGAAATAAAACTTAAAAATCAGTTAACTTTTTGTTTTTTCAGTGGCCCTAATCCTCTTCCGTAGTAAATACTGAGAAAGGACAGAAATATAAAATGATAAGCAGAGGGAAAAAAAAACTTACAGAAAGAAATAAGGGGGGTGTGATGAAGAAATTATGTACGATACGACTGTGGAGACAATCTAAAGAGATCAGAGGATGAAAAGAAAAAAAAATGAAACATGCTGACCAGAGAAAGGAGGCTACAGGGGAGGAGAGCTGAAAGAAATCAAACGAAGAGCAAAACATAATTTGTAAGAAGATGAATGTTGACAAAACGAGAGAGCAGAGGTAGGTAAGAAGGAGGCGGGGAGGAACATAAAGCCCTCCCGTTGTTTTCCTCCTGGACACAACCGCGTCAGGCGAGGGACAGCTTCTCAGGGTGATTCCACATGAAGGAGGGAAAAGGAGAGGTTTTCAGGTTGTGGTGACGCATAAAGCAACTTTCTGCACAAACAAACAAGAAAAACCACAGAACCCAGCTGTCAGTGCAGCACCGTGCCACAACCTCTAGGGGGAACCATTTGAAACAGGAGCGCTGACCATTTGATGATGTCACCAGATGAGGGTCTGTCCATCTCATTGGCCTGAGGGGGTGGGGGGGCCTAACTCCACCTGTCCCATCATTCACAGCTCTGCACCGGCAGGAAGTTCAACCTCTTACTACTAAACTGGTAAATTACCCCCCCGCCCCCCCCATTTGAACACACAGTGTGTCAGCCAGAGGGCCCGGCCCGGCTGGGCGCTGACAGCGGAGGGAGGGGAAAAGCGGAGCCTGTAAAATGCAGACAGTTGTCTGAGTTGTTCGCTGGGAACAAAACTAGAGGAGGTGAATAATTGGGCTCAGATTAAAAACACATTGCTGCTCGTGGGAAGGCACCTCACACGGTTCAAAACACAACAAGACGCCGAAAAACTGCGCATGGATGGATCACGGTGGTCCCGACCATCTAAGGTCCCAAACACGCCCTTTACAGCAACTTTAAAAAGAACAGAGACTCACACATGTGTTTCAGTTCTATCCCGCGCAACAAGGGCGTGTCTGAAAGGTTCAAGAACATTTTCTGTTTCCTATGAAGGGAATTTTTCCTACTATTTCTGAAAATATTTGACAGAAAATATTTTAAATATAACTTCAAACTAAGAATTTTTTTAGGTTCAACGCTTTACATCTATGATGGAGTGAAGTGTCTCAGTTCAATTTCAGTTTATTTCTCTAGCGCCAATCTCACAACAAGTCATCTCAAGCGAACTTTACAGTTCTCACCAGATCATTATCTCAGTCAAAATGATTACGTTTTTTATCTATTTAAAACCAGTCAATTGCATCGACTCACGCTGACTTGAAGGCAATCCTCACACTAAGTATGCTTTGTAGCTTACAGTGGAGAGGAAAAAACTCCCTTCTAACAGGAATAAACCTCCAGCAGAACCAGGCTTCAGTGTGATGCGGCCATCTGCTGAGGCCTTCACTGGGGTTCAAGGAGACAGAAGCAGAGAGATACAAAAGCAGCTGTAAAAGAAAGTAGCTCAGACCAAGTTCTATGAGGATGAAGGCGAGAACACATCCAGTTAGTTAGTCACAGTCAGAGGAAAACAGGAGTACACACTGAAAAACAACAGGCCAATCTCCAAACATCTATAAACTAAGGGTGTTGATGGCAGCAGAACAGTTGGTTATATTTCTCTCTAGGATGGAGTCACAGCAGCCAAACAGGAACGGATGAGGCAGAATCCAAAAAGATTCTGCTTTTCCCTCAGATTTCTTTGGGGCAAGTAAACTAAAATAGAATTTAAAATCATTAGTTAAAACTAAGTAAAATCAAACCCAATAATTAGTTTAACTATTTAAACCTTATTGAGAACCCAAAACGGAGCAAGCATCATTAAGTCTATGAAATTCCAGGACATATACCCCTTATATATACACTACCCTTGAAAAACCGATCCATGCCGAGACCGGTCCGAGCTCAGATCGTTTACACATCACGCTATCTCGGTTCCTCGCCTCCTAGTGACAATCTGCGGTATTACTGCCAGTATGGAAGGAGGAAATCAAGCAGTTGGTGGCAGCAATGCACCAAAAGTAGTTTGCCAACCGCCATAAAACACAAGAAGAAGACGAAGAAGGATGGAATCAAACAAATCAAAATGACGGCGCCCGTCTACATTCTGTGAAAAGTTATGCTTGAATAAGTATTTGGTGTAATTTCAGTAAGCTTCTGCGGAGGGGTCGAAGACGGCAACCCCTTTGATCGCGATGTTTATAGTTGTTAATTCTTCCACGTCGTTAATTGGCAACTCCGGAGGGCGGCCGGTAAGCCCAACCGCTGGAATGGAGTGTGAATCGCGGGATGGTAACTCTTGTTCCAGCTCAGAGAAACTAGCCAGAGAGAACCCGAGCCGTGAGCCCACCTCTGGAACTGGTCTGCAGTTAGCGTCGGTCCGTTGTGGTTCACCGATTCAGTTCAGTTTTGTTTTACACACATTTTACACCGCGATCGGTTATCTCAGTTAATTTACTGGAGGCACCGGTTACGGTCTGCGACACACGGTTTTTCAAGGACGAGGGTGTAAATGGGGTAAAACGTCCAATACTTTATGAAGGGGATACTGGTGTCACATGGAGAGGAAACTATTCCTCAACAGTCATCTCTGTCTCCACACATAAATCTTTGAGAAAAACCTGTGTGGAGCTAAAAAAAAAGAAAAAAAGAGATCTGCATCCTGAGTAAATGAGGAAAAGACCAGAAACCAACCACGTTTACGCCATGACCATAAATCACCTGGCCTGAGTCCCACTGAGCACCTGTTATCAGCTGATCTCAGAAAGCATTCCGCTCAGAAAAGACAGACTTCATTTGGCTGACCTGACCCTTTTAGATGAATATTTCACAAACCGACTGAGACAAGTGATTCCCCTTCCTGTCCTCCGCGGAGGAGGCAGGTTAATTACTGACGGAGTCGTGGGGGTCAGAGGAGCCGCGGCAGAATGGAGTTTAGTGTCAGTCATCCCGCACGCAAACAGCAGCGCTCTGTCATTAAAATCCACAGGGGCCGACTGAACTAAAAACAGCTGTTTAAGTTGATCCCATCAAAAGCAGCAAAATAACAAATGTGGGCATTTATTCACCTACGTAGGGGCGTGTGTGCACAGCAAATACTACTTAAGACCTGCACTGACATTATAGAGTACCTTATTTTGGGCCCCTTCCTGCTAAAGCTAGCCCGGTTTGGCAGCAGAAACCGGTTCAATCCTGCAGCATTGAACCTGAAAATTCTTAGCTTGAAGTTATATTTAAAATATTTTCTGTCAAATCTGATAAAAACACGTTTGATCAGATCACTGCTCAGTCTGCTGCCGATCACTGTCAGCTGCAACGACTGTAAACCTGAAAACATGGCAGGAGGCTCCGCCGAAGGAGCTGATTATCCCGAGGTTCCTCCTGCCCGCCTCGCCCAGTATCGATCAGACACCTTAGACTCTGAGCAGAGGTCAGAGGTCACTGACAGCCAATTATTCAGCCTGAGAGCCAGTATTTGGTCAGTGTCTGAGCTCTGCAGATGGCCTGACCTCCACGCCATTCATCTTAGGAGCTGCTGAGGGATGGAAGGTGAAGTTTAGCAAAGTAACTGAGAAAGAAAATCTAATCCCCATGAAATTAGCGCCGTTATCTGTCGCCTCAGCGGGGATCCTGTTGTCATTCCTCCAATCGAAAAGTTTATTTGGTTTTTAATGAACCGTTTTGATTGGGCCATATGTTTTGGGTCATTACCCGGTTTAAAGACCCAATGGTGAGCAATTTTCAGTTTCCAAATCTACTGGATTGTCAAAGAAAGCATGAAATCATTAACGCTAACAGGGTTACCAAGGTCTTTGAAAGAGATTAAAAAAAAGGCCCACAGAACTACAGATCCTCCACCGGGCCCAACAGTGGACTTCCCACAGATTCAACCCACCGGTTTTATTTCTTGCTGAAAAATTG
>JAGKQL010000022.1:2418318-2447200 GCA_018398635.1 Cyprinodon brontotheroides | reverse complement strand
AATGCTGCTGTTTACAGTTAAAGAATGAACTCTGCCCGACTCTGGTAATGACATACATGCAAACATATCCACTGAGATGTACTGTGGAGGCACATTTTCTGGTATTCAGACCAAAAAGGCCGTAGAGAGCAGCAGAAATGTGGCTCAAGATGAAACAAACTTATTTTTTTTCCGTCGCTGCTTCCCAACAGCTCATCAGCATTAAACAAACCAGGACAAACATTCCTTCCATTTGGGTAAAACTTCATCATTCCTGCATTAAAGAAAACATCCAGTCTGATTCCTCCACCTAGCAGCTGACGCCGGGTCCCCACGTAGAGCCACGGGGAGAGCGCTACCTCGGCTGAACCCGTTTTCTAACGGTTAGATAAGAACCACATGTGAGCAGCTTCATGTCAGTTTGAAGAAGGATTTGCAGCGTCGATGTGATGAAGAAGAAGGCCATAAAGAAGCAACAGAGACGCGGCGTTGATAGATCACCTCACCGCCAGCCGGTTTCCATCTCTGAAAGCACCTCGCAACCTCGCTGGGGGGGGGGAATAAGGCGTGAGACAGATGTGTATCTCTTTTCCTGACAATCTCAGAGATGAACGTTTCTCCCTGTAGTTTTTTTCCAGGCTCACTACACCTCTGTGTGTTTCTACATGTGCAGTTTGTGTCTGGGTTAAATTACGTGTTCATCTGCAGCCAAATCCTGCCCTTCGCCCGTCATTATTGCCGAGTTTTAGGGAGCAGACCGTGGTGATTAGCCCCAGCCCCTGAACCGTGGACCCCCTCATTTAACACACCACTTGATGTAATTGTTATTGGAGTGGAGATACTAGCCTGCTGTTCAGACCGCGGCACGTAACAACCCTCTCCTTTCCCCTCCCAGGCTGACGCCATCATCGCCTGCACTGGTTTAGGAATTGGGTAAAAGAAGACTAAGAAAAAGGGACTAAAAAGTGAATTTATGTCTCTTCTAAAGACAAAAAAATAAAATAAAAAATGTTTTCTCTAACTGTATAATCAGTTCAATTAAATCTAATTTATCCAAACAACAATTAAAATTCTGCAGCAGAACATTAACTTTGCAGCAACTCCTCCGACTGAGGAAGCATGTGGCGACAGTGAAAAGGAAAGCCTCTGTTTAGACAGGAATAAAACTTAAGTTATAGAATGTCATCGAGTGCAGAGGGTTTCTGGCAATTTGGCATTTAACAGTTGCAAACTCTTTAAGAGTCACTTGTTGAGGTTCTTTCTAAAGAAACCTCCCAGAACTGAAGCTTGCTCCCTGTTCAGTGACGTGATGAAGGACTATTCTTCTGGATTTGCTCAAACCAGGTTAAATCTACAAAAGACAGATTCTTTTCAGACATATTTGATGTTTAATTATATCGTAATTTCATAAAACTAAACAAACTTTTTAGGCATCTGAGCTTGCAGTCTGCAGCAACTTGCATGTTTTCAATTCAATAATATACACACCTTTTTACTGTGGTACGTATTCAAAAAGGAAAGAGTTACGCTGTTGTTTCAGCCTTAACGGATATTTACCAGCTGGCCTGAAGGCAAAAGTGGCTCTTTGGGCTGTAAAAATCAGCGACTCCTTTAAAAAAAAAAAAATAAATCTTAAGTTTAATTATAAGTCCAAAGATTACAGGATATAGTGGCAAAGCTACAGTAAAATGACTATTTCAAAGTTTTGAATGTGTGTTTTTTAGAAATGCAAAAACCTAAATTCGTAAAATTCAAAAAATATCCACTGGACTTGGTTTCCAAGATTTGAGATTTCAGGCCACCTCTACAGGAAGCTTCGTCTCAATTCAAAAGCTTCCTGGAGGTGGCGAAACGTCTTCAAATAATATTTACAGGCCCTATAAAAATGACTTTATGAACCTGGATGACTGAGAACCTTCATCAGTAAAAAACTTAAATATTCAATCTCGTAACTCCAGTTATGTCAAAATCAAGATAAAATTCAAGAAGTATATATAACTCAGTGTTCATTAAGCTTGGTTTTTCTTAAACAGGATTTATACAGGAATGAGTAACTAATTTTTATGCTTTTTTAATGCTCTTCCAGGCGGCATTGATGTTAACTATCGCCTTTGATCGCCCGGGCAAGTAGTTTTTGTCGGAGAGTACAAATTTCATTGCGTTGAGTGCAATGATCGCAAAAAATTATTATCACTCAAAATTACTTTAAAATCACCGACATTCGATGAAAATAACTAATAAATAAAACATACCGTGACTCTAAAATAAAAGTTGTTCGTTTGTGACATTGACTTGACTTGTGATTTATCTTAAGTTTTTAACCTTTCAAGTTTTTTAGATTTTTAACATTACACAATTTATATTTTTCCCAAGCACACAACAGTTTAAAAGCAAAGTTTAGTTTGAAAAGAATGTGCAGGAAGGATTGAAAAAGCATGCGTGAAAACTGTAATGTAGGCTTGAGTTCATTATCTGACGCATGCAGATACACACCAGGAACCTGGAAACTTAAAAAATACTGAATTACAAAAAACATTTACAAAACATTGATATATATACAAAAATGAATATTAGGAACTATATTTATCAAAAATTGTACTGGGCAAGTAAAAAAAATTTCTGGGCAAATGAAATGTAAAAGTCACTTGCCCGAAGGGCAGCTATTTTTATTTGTATGGTTTTCTTAGTATGTTTGATTTGGTGATAAGTGGAGGGCGTTGCAGAGACAAGGGTGGAACTAAACTGAGAAATACCGGCTGTTTCTCTGTAACTCCATTTTGGCGCTTTGTGTTTCGCGCTTTCGCATGTGTGACTCCACTGCCTTAATTCCCATCGTTCTGAGCTTGAATGACTTCTTGTACAAAATCCACTGAGCCTCATGTATGTTCCCTGGTTTTAGCCATGGAGAAAAACTCTCGGCTGGAGACAATTTTGGTTACATTTACACTTGCTCATATTTTCAGACAAAAAGTTAATGGCATTATTGGTTCCGCTATCGGGACAGAACTAATAATGAGGAACGAAGCCGCTTTTTTTTTTTCTTTTTATAAAAGAAAAAAAAAAAAATCATCAAATTTAAAGTTTTATTTAGATTACAAAAATAAATCGTAATAAAATAATCCTATTTATGATGTTTTAAAAATTAAGACCAACGAAAGACTGATTTAAGACATTTTAATACCAATTAAGGCCTTGGTTTTATTTTGAAGAATTCAATGCCTTTTAAGACTTTTTAAACCCTGTTACAGTTGTCTTAGCTGCTTTCACTATTCACAGCGAGTGTGAAAACCTGGTGATATAGATGCAGATATAGTCAGCCAGTTCCATTAGAAGAAATAATAGAATAGCTCATAATTGAGTGCTGTAGGACCTCAGAGGTTCATGTGTAGAAAAACGATTTTACAGGAAAAAAAAGGCCTAAAATAAGTGAGGAAGAGAATTGAAGATGATGGATTCAAGAGAAAACAGGACCTAAAAAGGGAAAACACACATTAAAAGAGAGTCATGGGGTTAAAAGGCTAGATAAATACCCTCCCCTCCACTGAATGACGGACGTTCATATTTTTCTTCTACCCCCCCAGGGAGACAGAGATCAGGCAGGGCCAGACCTGCCATCTTAACCCTTCCTCTCTTTCTACATCATCGTTCTCGTCTTCGTCTCTACGGCCAATCGGCCGACTGACCCTCAGTTTCTAATCTTTTTAACTCCCCATCCGGTCCGCCGTCTCTCTGCCCCGTTACCGCCATTAGCAGCTCGCCCTTTGACGTCCTACATGCCGTGTGATCACCATTAGAGCGCCGACATCACGCGCGCCATCATCTTCATCCATAACCATTAGGATCATTGTAAAAAGATACGACCGCTTCCACAGTGTCTTCAAATAATGGACTGAAGCCACATAGTTGGACTTTTTAGCTGCTCTCCAGCACCAGCAGACGTTGTCATTATTTTTTACGACTTTCTGTTCTTGGGCTCTTAATGTACCTCCTTCCTGTCCTTTAGCAGCTGAAGCCAGAGGATGAGGGTAGATTAGTGGTGGGAGAGACCATCCGGTTATCAAAACAGCCGCAGGTTTGATTTCCTTCACAATTACCAGAGGTCTGAGTGGACTTTTTGAACTCAATCTATGGCGCCGTTATCTGACAAAGGAAGGGTCAGTAACTCAATAAACTCGTGTCCTGTCTCATTACGACCAAGTCGTGACCCGGTAATGATGCAGGATCCACTTCCAGACACCATACGCAGGAAGCCATTGGTTTTTAATGAAGCAGGTTTGCAGAGTGGGGAAAAGTGTTTGTCCTGTTTTTATGTCACTAAATGCACAAGAAAACTTTAAACTTGGGATGTTTTTGCAGAGTGGGGCAAAACTTTGCATTCACCACCTGCTTTATAACCACAAAGACCAGTCTATTTGTTTTAGAATTTACTTTGCAGATGCACTAACCCTCATCGTAACCCTTAAGCCAGGGTTGTCCAACTAATTTTTTCATTCGCCCACTTGATTGGGGCGCGTTTAACTGCACTAATGAAACTTTTGAAACAAAGCACTGCTCTGGGATTAAAACTAGGGATACACGATATAATGGGCCCCCTATCGGTATCGCCCTTAAAACTGAATATCGGCCACCCCACCGATATTTAACCCGATATTTGATTAGCTTCTGAGTTTCTAAAGTCTAAAAAAAATACTTCTTCTTCTTTTCTTCCTCAAAAACTTCTTTTTTACAGACTTAAAAACTTCTAAAGACGAGGGAAAAATATTGATACATTAAAAATATCCCAATATCTTCATATGCTGATATATTGCCATTTAAAAACACCATATCAATCTCTTTTTACTAATGAAATATTGCTATATGTCATAATTATGCTACAATATTTACCCGAAAATTCTGAGAAATTTTTGCCCATATTTTTATATGTTGATATATTGGCGTGACGTATGCGATCATCTATTTTACTAACAAAAATCTCACAAGAATTATGCAAATATCACGAGAGTTTGTAACAAAGCGATGAAAATTTCATCGGAATTTTGAAATTAAAATAGATGCGATAATGAGCATTTAAAATCCTATTTGATATCAGCATATGAAAATATATTTGAGTATATTATTTTCAAAGTGTCAGAAATGGATAACAAAACTGCGCTTCATTTTCAATGACTACTTATTTTTGTCCAGCTTTAACATCGGTATTCGATATCGGTTATCGGCTACATGAGTTTTTAAAATATCGGCATATAGGATATAGGCCAAAATCCCAATATGGGTGCATCCCTAATTAAAACCTCTTATTTAGCAGTCTTAGCCACTTTAGAGATCAACCGAATCGTATTGTGGTGTATTCTTGAGTATCGAAAATAATCGAATCGTTAGGTCAGGAAATTGATACTGAATGAATCAGATATCGCCATGATGGATGTGATTTACATCTCTACGTTTGGATGTAAATCATTTCGTCTTTTCAACCAAAACTGTGAAGGATATTGGAGCCCTACCTCCACCTCATCTTATGCATATATATTGCTGCACTACAATTTATTTTTCTAATTTGTGACAGTTCTATAAATGTAACTTCAAAATAAAGTTAAAAAGTAAGCAACTATATTGTTTTTTCATATTTTTTAGAGATTTGCTGAAAATGTTCTTAATTGGGGCATATAGCGATATATGTCGTTATTGTGATATAGTCTAGATTTAGTCCAGAAATCGTTGTTGAAAACTGAGCTGCGTTTGCTCGATCGGACTTTGTCCCACTTTAGTCCAATAATAGATGTTGAAAAGACGTTGAAAACACAATTTTTAAGTTCTTTTTAATGACGGCTTTTCAATTTTCACTTTTCAACCAAATGTAGACGTCATTTGGACGTAAATCATGCCGTCTTTTCAACCAGAAATGTGAAAGATACTGGAGCCCTACCTCCGCGTCATCATATGCATATATTGCTGCACTACAATTTACTTTTTCTAATTTGTGACAGTTCTATAAATGTCACTTCAAAATAAAGTTAAAAAGTAAGCATATGTTATTTTTTCATAATTTTCAGAGATTTGCTGAAAATTTTCTTAATTGGGGCATATTGCGGTATATGTCGTTATTGTGATATAGTCTAGATTTAGTCCAGAAATCGTTGTTGAAAACTGAGCTGCGTTTGCTAGATCGAACTTTGTCCCACTTTAGTTCAATAATAGATGTTGAAAAGACGTTGAAAACACAATTTTTAAGTTCTTTTTAATGACGGCTTTTCAATTTTCACTTTTCAACCAAATGTAGACGTCATTTGGACGTAAATCATGTCGTCTTTTCAACCAGAAATGTGAAAGATACTGGAGCCCTACCTCCGCGTCATCATATGCATATATTGCTGCACTACAATTTACTTTTCTAATTTGTGACAGTTCTATAAATGTCACTTCAAAATAAAGTTAAAAAAGTAAGCCATTATGTTATTTTTTCATAATTTTCAGAGATTTGCTGAAAATTTTCTTAATTGGGGCATATTGCGATATATGTCGTTATTGTGATATAGTCTAGATTTAGTCCAGAAATCGTTGTTGAAAACTGAGCTGCGTTTGCTAGATCGAACTTTGTCCCACTTTAGTTCAATAATAGATGTTGAAAAGACGTTGAAAACACAATTGTCACAAATGTCACTTCAAAATAAAGTTTAAAAAGTAAGCAATTATATTTTTTTTTTCATATTTTTTAGAGATTTGCTGAAAATGTACTTAATTGAGGCATATAGCGATATATATTGTTATTGTGATATAAAATAGTCCATATGGTGATATATGACTTTTTCCACATCGCCCAGCACTAGCCTCCTCATCTAATGACCAAAACACCTGGGGGGGTTAGATGTGCCACAGGATTTTAACAGTATTTATACTTTCAAAGAGCGATACAAAATATTTCATCATGCTAAACACACATGATCATAGAGCGTGATGTAGGAATGGTCATAATCTAAAGACCAATCAAATTCCAGAGTCCAGGAGACGAAAGGCCAGAGTTTAAGATCACCAGCACGGGTTGGGACGCACACACACTCCCAGCGCAGTCAACACTCAGGCACACAGGAGGCACTTCACGTGCTCAACACTTCTCAGATCGTGTTTACTCTGCGAACAACAGCCAATTACTGGGACAGGGTGGCTTTCAGCAGCTAACCCGGAGTCAGAGAGCAACCTCAGACGCACAAACATTTGGACGTTTTTCCATGTTTTCCACACAACAGTGTTTGGTTTTAATTAAACCGAATCAAAGCGGAGAACATTCCTCTCTGTAGAAATAAATACACGGTAGAAGCCATTTTTTAAAAACAGACCTGACTGTTAAACATGCCAGAATCTTTCAGTACCATCGTTTCTCAAATGAACTATTTTCTCCTGCTTTCGCAGAACTTGTTAAGCACCATGATGAAAACTGTCATACAAACATAATTGGGAGCGCGGCCATAATGACCCTATTAGGGGCCCTGCGCCAGCTGCGGCCAGTTACTGCCCTCTTTGTTTCCAAGTGGTCAGGAAGAATATTTGTCATATACCCCTGGCATGTGCTGAATATTCCCCAAACAAAGCCCCTAGTTAAATGGGGCTGGTCTCTCATTATAGATACTTGCAGGGCCGGCTCTAGGTTCTTTGATGCCCAAGGCGTGAGCGGCCCTCTGCTCCCCACCAAGCTTTCACTATTCCTGAAAAGCACCTCTACAGTTATTCCATAATCATTCATTTTTAGGCAAGGCAAGCTTTCAGCATTTAACCCGTAGTCAGAGAGCAACCTCAGACGCACAAAGACAATGGAAAGTGCTTTACATGTTTAAAATATAGGACAGTAAAACAGTTTTAAAGCAAATCCGATATTTTAAAGCTCATGTAGCCGATTCCTCTCTGTATTGAAATGTTAAAGCTGGACACGGTATAAGCCATTTTTTAAAAATAGACCTGTTTTGTTAAACATTTCAGACATCTTTGAAAATAATCGTTTCTCAAATGAACTATTTCCATCCTGCTGATATCAATGATTTTTAAGCGCCATGATGAAAACTGTCATACTTTCAAAATCTGGGAGAAATTTCATCATGTTCTTGTTAGGGGCTCTGCGGGATATTTTGCCATTCTTGTGAGATCTTTGTTAGTAAAATAGATGGAAATACAGGAAGAATATTTGTCATATAAAAATATATGGCAAAATATATGGAATATTCCCCAAACAAAGCATAACGATGACATATAGCTGGTCTTTCATTAGTAAATAGATTGATAGGGTGTTTTCTATAGTTCATATATCAGCATATAAAAGGCGTGTAGCAATATTTTTCCCTCTGCTTTAGAAGTTTTAAGTCTTTCAAAAAGTTCCTGAGGAAAGCACCTCTACAGTAGTATTTTTTATTTTTTCATTTTTAGGCATTTAGAAAGCTGATCAAATATCGGGTTATTATCGGTGGGGTGGCCGATGTCCGATATTCAGTACAAAGACCGATGCCGATAGTGGGCCGACTATATCATGCATCCCTAATTAAAATATAGGAAGATAAAACAGAATCAAAGCAAGTAGGGAAAAATAAATAAAGTAAAAAAAATGCAGAAACCAAAAAATAATATTTTTTTAATGTTCACACAGAAAACTTTTAGGGATATTAAATATTAGTTTGAAAGATAGAACAACAATATTACAATAACCAACAACTTGAAATTGCATGCAAAGGTGGTTGCTGCTAAATCTAAAGCAATAAAAAGCTTTATAAAATAAACAACTTTGAAAGGCAACAGCGCAAAAAAAATATAAATGTTAAATTGGAAGATGAATAACCTGAGAACGCAACAATATGTTATTTTAATGTCTATCAGAGGGATTGAATTTTATAATTATGTACGAACATTTCATTTATTTTTTTATTCTGTTATTTTGTCACCTGTCCAGCAGATGGCGCCCCAAGCAGCCGACTGTTTCACCTTTTGGCAAAGTCGTCCCTGGTTACGCGCAGCTCATTAACGTCATTGCAGGTTCTTCAAATATTTGAACTTTTATACCAAATTTTTTTTATGGGATTAGTTTGTAAGGACAACCCCACTGTATAAAATAATGAGAAAATATAAATTTTCAATGTTTTTGTTCTAATAAATAAGGATATAACATTTAACATTAGTGTGCAGCTTTAATGATAAGTTTATTATTCGTTACTTTTTATTACTCATTTCTTTCCAAAAGTGGTTGCTGAAGATGCAGAGTCATAGAAGGAAGAAGGAAGGAAGGAAGGAAGGAAGGAAGGAAGAGGAAGGAAGGAAGGAAGGAAGGAAGGAAGGAAGAGGAAAGGAAGGAAGGAAGGAAGGAAGGGAAGGAAGGGAAATCTAAAACTAGATAAGTCATTTTTCTCTTAAAATAAGTGCATTTGTTCTTAAACTGAGGAGATAAAAGACATTTTGCAAATGGAACAAAACAATTTACATTAAAAATAAGAAAACACAAATGAATTGTCTTATTTCAAGTGCATTTTTATCTAAATATCTTATTTTAAGAGTAAAAATACTCATTCCATTGGTAAATTAACTCATTAACCTACACAAATTAAGGGTAAATACGCTTAATTTAAAGACATTTTTACTTAGTTCTAGATCATTTTTCCAGTAAAGGATTTCAATTCAATTAATGAATTTTATTCCATTTCTATTCAAATTTACACTTTCCACAAGCGCCCCTCTGATACCACATGTTTACATTCCCGTTAAATGATTCAGGATGCGGCATAAAACAACAAACATTAAAAGCTAATTAAATTTTTTTTTTCATTAATTAGTTGGAAGAATATTTTTTGTTACTTTTTTGTTTTTTTCCTTTCCCACCAGATTAATTTTCAATCTTTGTAAACCAGCTGCTGAAATGACGATTAGTAAACTAACCGATTGAGTGGCAGCTTGATCGCTCTTGTGTTTACTTTTCCCACCTCAGAGTTCACATCAGGTCTTTTTAAGCCAAAGTAACCCAAATAGGAAACCTTGTAGCGGCGACGTCATCTCTCACGTTTAACCTGTCCAGTTGTAGAAGCAGGTCTCAGTTTAACACCTACAGGTCACAGCGAGCACCTTGCTCTGTCATTAGGCCGAGCCAAACCCAGGAAGGTAACCGGATCTTTGCCCCGCAGGCGGCTAATCCACCCTTTTTACGGCTCTGACAGGCCGGGCCGTCATCGTTCAGGTAATACAAACGGCTCTGACCTGAGCCATGTTCACACAGGTGGCTTTACTGAGCGCTCCGTGTGTTTGAGAAGGTCTGTGAGCTGAGCTAGAAGGAAGTGCAGATGATAAACACCGAGTCTGTCTGTGGCTTTATGTATGTGTGTGAAACATGTCCAGACCCTGAGCTATGATAGGTTGAAGAACCAGCATAATGAATGTAATCAGCAGGTAGAGGCTCAAATATAAACCCTGTGATAACAGAGCTGAGCCGAGGAGAGGGAAAAACTCAACGTATAAGCTGTTTAATGACGATACTAATACTTCAAAGTTTATTGATGAAAACAGGTTTACTAATGCGTGTTAATAAATAACTGAAATTTAAAGATTACATTTGACTGCTTGTTTTAATTTCTGCTTCCTCCAGCTTTTGGTTTGAAAGCAACAAAAACTGAAGTTACCAATGAATAGAAGAAAGGGGAGCGCTCTTTATTTGTAGTCTTTTTTCACAAGCGTAGAAACCGTGCTCTTGTGGAAAGGGTGCGGTCTGCTAGCCTCGTCGAGACCATCCTGATCTCTGGCTTAAGCTTTCCAAGATTTCACTCGCAGATCAGTCTGGAGAACTCTCCGTTAAAAAAAATTTAGAGCCGTTCACCCAAGCGAGCGTCAGAGAGAGAAATCAGCGTTAGCTTTTGAAGTGAGGGTTGAGGTGTGGCCTTATAGCGAGAAGCTACGACAGTTCAGTCCTAAGAACATGGCGGCTTCAGCCGATGAAACTAAGCGTTAGCGTGGCTATCGAGAAGCAAGTTTTTAGCCGAAATTACAAGTATTTCTTCACTGAAAGAAGAGCAAAACACTGCTCTGGAGGCTTTTCTCAGAGGAAAAGATGTTTTTTGCTCTTCTCCCCAACTGGTTTTGGCAACAGTAGCCTGGCTTATGGTTGTGTTTTTGTCGTCACTACTCTGTTAGTACATGCGTCATATGCTTCGCTTGGAGTCTGATTGGTTTTATTTGGCCCGTCCTATCACCAACATAGGCCAATCAGCTAACTGCGGCTTTCGCCCCTTCCCAAAATGACTTCGGCGGAAGGTTTCCAGATGGATATGCGGAGTCAGGTTAGCGGTCTACAATTCAATCCTCCCTTCTGTAGTTCTAAGTTTACAGTCTGTGCTCGACACCCCCTGGTTTTACCAGAATATTAGTTATAAAGGGTGGAAGGTAGTTGAGAATTCATCCCAGTGATGTGCAAGCAGCTGGGTTTTTAAACCCTGAAGTCCAGTGGCCATCTTTCAGGACATTCACCCCTGCATTAAATGTCATCCATGTTGCAAAAGGTTCCAATTTAGATCAATAAGGGGAGAAGAAAGAGTTTTAAACTTACTTTTGAAAAAAGGCTGAAGAAATAATGAAAATAAGGAAATAAGATGATGGGAGTTTTTATTCCAACATTTTAAACACAAAAACCTCCTTCAACAGGCAGAAATATACTTTCTTTATTATCTCCACTCTATGTTTTCATCTGTGTTGGTTTGTCTGTTTTCAAAGTAACAATAAGTGATGGATGGGTTTTCCATGTTGTGTGCACAAAATTATTACATTTTGGGATGATCCAGGAACTTTTTGAACGTTTCTGTGAATGCAGGTATTAGCAAGGTGGAGTGCATAATTTGTTGGAGGAGAATGGCTTAACTTGTCAGAGGATACTTGGCATCTCCAAAGGCTTTTCTGGAGGTTATTTTTAGTTCTACTTTTTTGCACTGTAGCTCTGTAAATAAAAAAAAAAAATAAAAAGGGAATTAACAAAAGTTAATTTTCCTTGTAAGGCTGGACCTCAAAGCACCACCTTTGTGAAGAATAAACAGCAGCTAGAAGTTTTAGGGTAGGGATTACACTGCAAAACATTTTTCGTTGTTATTCTTAAAATAACTGCATTTTCAAATGATTTATGTTTTAAATAGGGAGGCAATTAATTGGATTAATCGATTACTGAAATCATCATCAACTAATTTAGTGATAGAATAATCTTAAGTGGAGTATAGTGATAGTAGAATATGCCTTAAGCTGACAGAGCGACACATTTAGAGCAGTAATTATATCAAAATTGTAAAAACATTATATAAATATGGAAGCCCGGTTCGGCAAAAAAATAATTATCTCATTATAATGAGATAGTATGTCAACATAGTGAGATACTATCTCATTATGAGATATTATCTCATTATATTGAGATACTCTCTCTCTCATATTGAGATCATTTTTCTTTTTACAGAGAGTGGCAGAAACGGGCTTCCATATATAAATAATTCAGTTTAATAAAAAAAAATGTTTTCATCTGTCAATATACTCTGCAATGGAAAAAGTGTATTTACCCTTAATCTGAGTACGGAAATGCCACGAATGAGTATTTTTACATGTACTTGAAATAGATAATATGAACAATAAAACAATTGTTTTCTTATTTTAAAATGTAAATTGTCTTGTTCCGATTGGCAAAATGTAGATCCAAGAACAAATACACTTTTTTGAGAAAAATACTTCTCTAGATTTTCCAGTGTGCCTAGAACTCCTCAAGACGAAAAGTTTTTAGAGTCTAATTTAATTTTTGTAAAAAATCTAATGGATTCATCTAAAAAATAATCAACAGATTAATCATTTTCAAGAAATAATTGTTTGTTGTAGCCCTAAACTCAATTATCCTATTTCAGAAGCAAAAACACTCCCTTTACCTGCAGATAAACTTAGTTACCTGTTTATTTCATGTTAAGACTTTTTGTATTTATTTTAGGATCAGTTTTTGCAGTAGAGCTGCACTAGCTGCTGATACCATGTGAACCTCCATGCTTTGGTTTGTCTTCAGTATTCAGTAGAGCTTTAGAGTATTGCTGGGAATCTTTTCCCAATCTCTGTCTGCTAGGAACAAACTGAGGGGGAAGAAAACAAGAACCTCCTTTATTAAGCAGGATGAAGCAATGCTGCCATTCTTGGCTCATATGAGAAGAGAGAAGCACACACACACACACACTGAAGCATTCCTGCGTGCCTTCTGGCTCTCATCCCACCACACTTGTCACCGGACCGCGCAGAGGGCCCTGCAGTGTGTGCCCGGTCGGCCTGAAGAGGCTTTCACGGCCCTCTTAGCATGCAGATGGTGTCAGGTGACAAGACCCGGAGCTGCGGGACACAGATGGGGGCGGTGGCTGCAGGGGCTGGCCCGGGACTCAAGAGCTTGTTTCCAAAATGAGACACCAGCCTCAGGGGAGAAAACTGTTCAGCCTGCTAAGAGCCCAAGAACATCAGCTGGAATGTCTCTTCTAACGAAAATAAACACATACACACCCACTCTGGGGGTTTTCAGGCCTTCAATTCTCATTTTACTTGCAAAGCGTAATCAGGTTTTTTTTTAACTAGCAACAGTTTTGTTTTGAAAAGAGTGAATGAGAAATGAACTTAACAGCCCGCTGAGATGGCTTGGAAGCTGTTTGTAGGGAAAGGCTCTTGGAAATCACGTCACTGCGTATGAATACCTGATTGAATCTCCTTAAAAAAACAAATCGGCTCCCAGGGGAGCTGCTTTATCTGAGCTTAATGCGCTTGGTGGTGGTCATAAAAATGACCAGCAGTTTGATGCTGCAGCACGGGGAGGAGAACCAAGCCAGAAATGGGGCAGACGGACTCTCAGCGGTTAGTGGCAGCGATCGTTGATGTGTTTGTTTGAGCAGCGCAGGGCTCTTAATTGGGAGGAACAGCATTTGCTCTTTTCAGCCCCGCAGCAGATGTGAAGCAGGTTTCACACAGGCAGCACATGAGGAGAATGTAAATGGCCTTGTTGACCTTTTTCGCTTATCAGACAGGGATGTCTGCCTTTCTTTTTTTAATGAGGGTTAACTCAACACAACCAAGCCCCTTTTAGTTTATTTTCTCTTTCTGTTATTTAGATTTCTGTTCATAGGCTGTATTTAATGCAACCGTGTTTTTTCTGTTTAAATTGGAAGGAAACAAAAAACGTGGACTGGAGTAGGATTTTCAGGACAGGGCTTCCTTCACAATGTATTAAAATCACCTTTCCCTCTGTGGGACTGTTCAAACCTTGCTCAAGCTCGGTATATTGGAAGAAAATAAACATATCTCAGTGTCTTGGAGGCAGTTGTGACCCAGCTGTTTCCAATAGTTTTTTCCCCCCTTTAAATAAATCGGCTATCTAGTTCTAATCATGAAGGGAATTGCAACAGCAAACAATGTTTGCTATTAATTAGGACATATATATATAGAAATCTTATTTTATGTATCAGACATGTCACCTTTTTCACCTCCACCAGCAGCTTCAGACAATAAAAAAACCTCCTTTGGCTTCCAAATATACAGCCTATATGAGCAATACAGCTGCATACATAATACTAATGGACTACTATGCTCAATTTGGAGGCATGTGCGCTTTTCTATTCATTATTTTAAGCTATGTATACTTTCTCTGCTCTTTGGGTTTATATCAATGGGAGCAAAGTCTACCTTTATAGCATGTTTATATGTCACAATGCTCCCAGTGTGGATGGTTCATTTTAGCTATTTAGCGACTGTACTTTTTAAAGGCACTATCAAATCCGTGGTAATAACTGGGAAATATTTACAGTTTAAGTATTAGACATATAAACTACGACTGAAAAACTCAGTCAAATATTGGTGGGGCTATGTACAGTACTCTGTATTTTGCATTTGTACCAGTGGTGCCAAATATTTAAATGGCTCCATATTAATTTTGTCTCTGTACACTAATGACGGACTACGGTAGTTTGAAGAACAATACCTCTTTAATACTACTTCTTCTTCCTCAAAAACTGCTTTTAACAGACTTCACAAAACTTCACAAGGCGAGGGAAAAATATTGATACATTAAAATATCACAATATCTTCATATGCTGATATATTGCCATTTAAAAACACCATATCAATCTCTTTTACTAATGAAATATTGCTTATGTCATCGTTATGCTACGTAATCCCCCGAAAATTCACGAAATTTTGCCATATTTTTATATGTTGATATATTGACGCGGTATCAATCTATTTTACTAACAAAATCTCACAAGAATTTGCAAAATATCACGAGAGTTTGTAACAGAACGATGAAATTTCACAAGATTTTGAAAGTAAAATAGATCGATACTGCGTTTTTAAAAATCTATTTGATATCAGCATATGAAAATATATTTGAGTATATTATTTTTCAAAGTGTCAGAAATGGATAACAAAAATGCCATTTTCAATGACTACTTATTTTTGTCCAGCTTTAACATCGGTATCGGTTATCGGCTACATGAGTTTTAAAATATCGGCATATCGGATATCGGCCAAAATCCCAATATCGTGCATCCCTAACTACAATGCCTCCCCAGATGTTTTCTATGCCTATAAGGGAACAAACTTGACAATTTGAGTGAGGATAAGGTCTTTGAAATATAGACCTGAGCTGGTTGATGGATTATATACCGAGGAACAACTGGCAACATATGCGACATCAATGGGGGCTTCTCTTATACACCGGAGGTATTTCTTTTTGCATTATCAAAATGTTGATGTCTTATGTTTTTATACTGATCTACAACTAAATAAAATAATTTAGAGTAAAGACGATGCTTCTCTTTATGCTGTGGGATTTATGTTAATAAAAAAACCAAAGGTCCCGGTCAGTCTACGGAAGAGGAAACCAGCACCACGATCATCCTCCCAATCAAATATCTTCATTCAGAACTTCCTCCTAAAACCGAAGCCAAAGCTCTGGCAGAAGATGTTGATATTTCAGACCATATATCTCGTCTTACAGGGTTTCCTGCTGGCAGGATGCGGCACAAACAGAGGGCGATTAGACGCGGGTTTTAGGAGATTCTGGGATGACTCACGCGGTTCATACAGTCAGTGGTAGAGCTTCACTGTGGATACTGGGAAAATGAGGATGAGTAGCTGACCTTTTACTGGTTAATCTGCACAAGCATGTGCCAACCTTTATCATCTACAACTTGTTTGGTCAATAACAGGTACAGAAATCACTGTCGGATATTTACACGCAGTACTAAATGTGCTGTCTGGTAAAGTCATCATTTATATCATGTACTTTGTCCTGCTTATATTATACTGAAAGTCTTATTATAAACAGCTGTCATAAAAACAATAAAATGGGTATAATAGACATTTTTTTGTTAATTGGAGAAACTACAACATTCTAATTAGTGGGTAATCATTTTTTATTATCATGATATATTTTTTTATGCTTTTCATTAGGAAACTACTTCCTGCTGTTTTTTCTTTTTACTCTTCTTTGTTTTCCCAAAGAGAAATTTATCTTGTTTTGAATAAATATTCACCTTTCTGTTTTCTCTCTTTGACACCGGAGATGAGAGCTCAGACTCCCACACACACACACACACACACCCCTACCTCCGAGGCAATTCTGCTTCTCATTAGCACTCTACAGACTAGTTAAAACACCCTCATGCCAACACATTTGCATGTGTGCGCACGTTACAAGCTGCCAAGGAGGATTCATTCAGCAGAATCGGCCCTTTTGTGTACGGTCTAATATTTTGCTAATTTATTTGCTTCCAAAAAAACAATAAAAGGAGGAACCTGAAGTCAGAAGCTTGCTGAGAAACACTCCATAAACACATGTGGGCTCTGTCCTGCTTTTCTCTGGGCCTATATGGCTAATGCTAAGGCTAAATAAATGCCTACTCTATGTGCAATTTGGAGGTATGGGCGCTGTTCTATCCATTATTTCGACCTATACATGTTTTTTCTCTGAGAGTTGAAATTAAACACTTTCTTATAATGTTTCCAAGGCGTAATTTTGTATTTTAATTTGAAAGACACTGCAAAGAGGGGGTTGAAGACGCAAAATATGAAGCAGCGAAAACAACTCGAGAAGAAATATTGAAAGAGAACCCGATATTTATAACCATTTACAACAGAGCAGCTTGCGACTACGGAAGCTGAGAACGGTTCTTTCTTCACTTTTCGTTTTTCCTTTGCCTTCTACAGATAATGACATAACTATCTCATTATCAAAGTTAAAAGATTAATAGTTTTCACAAGATAACGAGATAATTATCTAATCATCACTAGAGGTTGTTATTGATTTCTTGAGATAACGAGATGATTAATCTGTGCGAGTAATGAATGAGGCTGGCTAACAGCCCTGGATTCCCAGTCCATCCATGCCTGCGCTGCCTGTAGCTGTGCAGTCGCGGTACGGCGACCATTGTCAGGTCGTGATGGACAATTGGATTTCATGGAATACAGTAGATTCAAATCTGTTTTTGATGAAGATCTTTAATCTGGACTAATTTTGGGGGTTCATTGCATCTTTATACTGTGGACACCGGGATCTATTCAGAAAACACCTGTTGACAGAACAGCGGCGCTAAGGTTCTGGAGGCATAGGTCTAATTAGCTTATGAATCAGAAGTGGAAGCAAATCATAGAACCAACAACTTCGTCTCGTTACCTAAAAGTTAAACACAGGATTATTTACAGAATAAGATTATTACAAATAGACTGCCATGATTTATACTTATAAATCCTCTCCCGCTGTTGTGGTATTGAAGGATTTAATCAGTTTTAACACATCAATCATCTCGTTATCACGAGAAACGGCTTTCTAATGAGAAAATTATCGTCTTTTTATCTTTAGCTAGCTAGATAGCTAGCTAGATAGTTTTTGTTATCTTTAGATAATGAGAAAATTAACTCTTTTTCTTCAGAAAACCACGGTGAAAAAGTATCAGAGGGACACGATCGCTCTCAGCTTCCGTATGTGACAGAGCAGCCATCTTGAAAATGTTTTCAATGCCAAATTCAAGACGGATTTTCGTCAACTCAGAGAATTGATGCACATTGAACTTTTGCAAACTGCAATATTCTATCTGGATTTTATTCAGCCCCTTTTTCCTGATCTGACTAAATGAAATCCGTGTCTGACAAAGTCCACCACAATCACAGCAGTTCTCCTTTAGGACATTATCCCCACAATAACACATGGTAGCGGCAGTATCATGCTGAGTGCCTGGTTTCCTTCCTCAGAGACAGGGATCTGGTCAGATTATATGTTATAAGGATGTTAAACACAGGATGAACCTGTCTGAGGAAGCAGATTAACAGGAGCCGGAGCAGAGGTTCGGTCCAACTCAACTTCCTCCCTCTTGAAAACTGCTGATAGCTGCAGCAATAAAATGTAGAAAAGTGTCAACTTTATATAAACGAGGAAGCGAGAGTTAGGAGTTTCTGTTGGGGTGAAATTTGATGTTGGTTATAAATCTTACTGTACGTCAAAGAGCAAAGCCCAGTAGTTGGAGGGAAGCAGAAACGGGCCATGCTAGGGGGAGGGTTGGTGGTGAAGAATGATGGGTGGAGGGAACGGTGAGAGTCTTGACCGAGGTACTAATCCTCCAGGGCTGGGAGAAGGTGTCGGCGTAGAGAGGGAATCTGTCATCACCCAGAAACACCATCCTTTCCCCCTTTTTATCCTTCGCCTCCCTATATCCCATTCCCCCCCGGTCTTGCAGTATTTCCAAATTCCTAAGATAAAGAAGGCAGGCAGAAGGACAGAGAAGGAGGAAAGGAGCTTTGGTTTGGGGCAGCGTCGGTGCGTTGGGAAAAAGCCCACCACTGTCGCTATGATAGGCATATCTCCGTCCTTCATGTGTGCCAGACAAAGCCCATTTGTTCCTCATCTGTTTCCCCTGATTTGGGCCTGACAGCTGGAGGTGAGCTGTGGAGGACCATCGACAGACTGATGGACGGCGAGATAAGGGGCATAAAGGGGCAGACATGAAGGACAGCATACCTTTCACCACACATACATGGATATGGGCTATAACACTAAATCTGGGTGTATGTGTCAGGATCTGATGCCATAACGGATCGTTCTGTTCCCTATTTTACTGTCATGTAGTACTGGAAGGCTTTAAGGGAAACCTAATCAGGCTCCGACATGCAAAACAGTTTCAAAAATCTAATAGCTGATTGGTTCTCCATTGATTTGAACAACAGAAATACAGAAAATGAAGTCTGCCTGTAAACCTTGGAAAAGTGAAGAAGTGAATAAAAGTTGCCGCTCCGCAGACATGCGTGGGGCAGCTGCATCCGAGGCAGCTGTCTTAGCAGAAAGCCTGGTGGCATTCTAATCATTTTACAGGAGCTGCCACAGAGTAACGAGGACTAACGAGGCGGAAGAGGCGTGTGTGTGGTCCTGCAAAGCAAGCGGCAGAGCGTGGCATCGCCGGCCGCCACCGGGTTGGCACCGCTGAGCTCCCAGAGGAGCCGCCGATGCCTTACGGGGCTGGTACGGTGAGGCGCTTTGGATAAAAGCACTAAATGACGGCGGAGAACAAAGAATAAGAGAAGTGAGGAGGAGAACCCATCTGCTGTCTGTGAAAGGACTCTCTCTCTCTCTCTGAATGTAGGTTTCTTATCCCTCATAATCCCCTCCCTAAACACTGATGAGTAACTCCTGACACACTCAGCCATCCCTGCTGGGGATTTTCTACCTAAATAAACACTCAGTCACTCACTCACACAGAGAGCCAAACACACACAGATAAATAAACTGAAGAGATACATTTACAGCCTTCTGCTCCCGGATCTGCAAAACAATGGTTACTGCACTTCTGACACCCGTGAACCTGCCGTGGGATTATAGATTTTATGTTTGCGTGCGCAGAATAACGTGAGCTAAATATTAAGGGACATCTGGCTGTGGTGACGTGTTAGCAATAAAGAAACATCTACCCTAAAACATCGGAATAACAATGAACACCTTTGCCTCCTTTTTTTAGGATCTTAAAAATGAATTCATAAGGACGTAGCATTAGCAACATTAGCGGTGGTTTGTAAAGCATTGTTTTCAGGTCTGTTACACAATAGTTAAAAAGTTACAGAAGCAGCAACAGCTAACGACTGCCTGCAGGTGAGTCCCTGATGGTTGGAATCACCCCTTTTGGCGGAATAGAGACGGAAGTGGCGATAGTAAGGCAGGCTAATGCTAGCTACTTTCCAAGATGATGTCAATCAAGGAAAGGAAACAAAATTGCTCCCTTGTTGGCTTTCCTGGTTTAAAGTCATAGGGAAGTCATATTTAAATAATTCTAGCTTAAACATGTATATAAATGTAGTCTTTATCAGACCATATTGTCTCAAAAGTTAGAAAATTTCAATAAAAAAAAAAACTTTCCATTATTTTATGCAGGCCAGTTAGTTTTATGTCAGCTTGTACTGTACACCTAATTTTTTATTTTTTTTTGGTCAAATATATCAACAGTCGTCTGTCGTCTATTTTTTTTCGGTCATAGGATCTTGATTCATATGTCGCAGATAATATACGGAATGGTTGAAATCAGAATAATGTCCTTTCCCATTGAGTTTAGCGTCCCAGTGTTCACCGGGATGGGCGTCTGTGTCTTCGAGCAGAAGTAGAAGCTAACAGAACTGGCAGCGTTATGCGAGACAGGGGCTCAAACATGTACTGGGAAGCCTTCTACACCAAACCAAACTTCTGGCTTCCGCACAGTCACTCCTCTAAATAAAAATGTACGATGGCAGGAGACTCATCCACGACCTCCGACACTAAACTCTCCTCCTCTTGCATGTTTCTTCTGTCCATAGCGTTCCTTGACAGTGTCAGTTTCTAAGTCACCAATTTAGTGCTACTTGGTCCCAATGGAATTTCCCATTGGGAACCTGCTAACACTAAGTTGCTAACTGGTTAGCATGATGCTTCCAACAAACCGGCCACAATTAAAACTTGCTTGCGAACCTTCCGCCACAACAATCCCGTTCCCCTTGATAAACGACCAATCACATTCACTTTATTCAATCGTGTAAAGTCGGGCACCACTTGGGAGAATTCGGAATTGCACACGTTGGAACAGCCGCTTCCCTTCGACCTTTAAAAATAGCCCCATTTACGCTACCCCTTTGAAAACGTGCCGAGAAGAGTAACTGTTACGGCTGCAGTGGGTTTCTCCACTTTTCATTGCAGGGTTCTGGATGCAGGCCTTCTGCAGGTGATCTGTTTTGCCCTAATTGGTGCTGCTCGTCTGCTTTAAAAGCTGTCATGCAGGCAGCAGACAGCAGGCTTCTCTCTCTCTTACCTTCTCAGAATCCCGTTTGGCTTGGTTTGGTTTGTATCCTGTCCTATGGTTGGGTTTTGTTAGGTTTGGTTGCATTAGCTTATTTCTGTTTAGTTATTGCATTAAGCCATTTCCTATTCCCCATTTTATTTATTCCTTTTCAGGTATTGTTTCTTTAGTATAATTTAATAAATTCAATTTTTACTTTAAAGAAAATCCTTGTGTGGCCTCCTCTAATGTTACCCCCACCAAACAAGCCTGGTGGATGTAACATTGTGGGGGCTTGTCCGGGATTTGAACCCGGGACCTCTCGCAACAGTAACAGTAACCGTGGTAACTGTTGAGTGTAAATGGAACGCATATTAACTGGACGGTGCCAGACCCAACCGAACTGCGCTAAATCTAGTGCTAGTTCAACATTAGAGCTCGGCACGGTTCAGTTGTGGTTCGGTTCTCTGATAACAAAGAGCGCATGAGCAGACCACGTCATCTCCCATTTATGGTCAGCTGACTCATTTCAACGGTTTTCCAGCCTGTCCAGCTTTGCAATTGACAGATCTCTTCACCTTTTCACAGGATACACTTCTTCGAAGCCTAAATGGCATCAAAAGAGCGTGGTGCGACCTAGGATGATGCCGGGATCGAGGCTCTCATTAAAATTTGGGCCATACAGGAACATAAGTTCCTGAATGTTATATTAATTTGCGTAATTCCCGGCTTGGATAGGAGGCGAGGAAACATGCTAGCGTGATGTGTAAATGGTCGTAAGAACTAAGCTCGGCACGGTAAACTAATCCAAGCTTCGGATCGGATCGGTTTCAGAGGGGTAGTGTAAATGGGGCTACTTTGACACTACAGATTGCCCTGCAGATTTTATCTGAAGCCAAACACCTACACATATAAATAAGTCAGCTTTTTAATGTTTTAACATAAAAAAGTCAGCTTTCCAGGTGATGACTCCTTTAATCTTTGGGTTTTCTAACCAGATCCTCTTTCCATACGAAACAGTTTTTTTCTGCAAGCATAAAGAGTTTAAAATTACATCCGTAGTTCTTTAGATGAAATATTTTGCCAGAGTTAAGCAGGTGGTCCAAAGATGCCACATTGGCTTTCAAAATCTAATAATCATTGGTCCCATCGGTGGGTTTTTAGCGCTACATGAGCTCAGTGCTTGTCCAGAGGCTAAACATTAATTCTGAGGCCTCACCCTTGTTTTAAAACAAAGTTAAAAGTCTCATCTAAGACTAATATGAAAGTTTTATAGAAACCTGCTAATGTGATACACAGAGCTGCAGAGACAAACGGCGCCCGGGGGGGGTTTAGGTTTCCCTCACAGCCCCGCTTCCATCTCTCTGCTCAGCATCTTCGTTCTAATGACCAACGTGCTGCTGGCTGGCACATGGCCGCCTAAGATCCATAACCCCCCCCCCTTCCTCCCCATCTGGTCTCCTGTGCGTGAGCCAGTGATGAATGTCAGAGTCCGCGCACACAAACGTTTGCGTGTCCGTTTCAGGGCTTTGCAACACACCTGCACGGCTCTGAGCTGCACTCAGCGCCATGCATTGTGCTGTTAGCCAGCGTAGCGTTGCTAATCCTCCGCATTCAGGGGAGGCAGGGAGTCACGGCACCGCAGTCTATCAGCTTGTGTAAGGAGACACAGATGTTGTCCCTCCTACTGATCTGTGTCACATTATCAAAGAGTAGCTGAACTTTCCCACATTAAATAATATTTCATTGGGGTTTTAGTAGACATAAAGTAGCAAGGCAGTTCTTCAAGTCAGTTAATTAGTAACATAAGTCCACCTGCGTATGATTTAATCTCAGTACCTCCTAACATACTTAACACTACACATGTTTGTAAGCACACCATCCCCACTGTGAGGCATGGCAGCGGTAGCATCATGCTTTGGGATCCCTCTAATTAGCAGGGACAGGTTAAAAACTATTGGAGGTAAATTACAGGAAAAAACCTGGAGAAAGGCTGACAGAGGCTGTAGGATACTGGAAAACTGACGCTGAACAATAGTTTTGCTGAACATAAATAGTGATAATTTCCATTTTCCAATTTCCATAAAGATATTAATTAGTTGATTATCAAACCAATTCTTAATTACAATCCAAAAATACAAAATTCAGTATATTACCAAGATAATATGCAACTGGGGAAAGAAAAGTCAAGCTGGAAAAACGATCTCGAAATAAGTAAAAATCATAAATTAGGTAAGTCTTTACCCTTAATTTGAGTACATTAGATTATTTATAGCAATGGAATTAGTATTTTACTTAAAATAAGATAATTAGATAATATGTACTTGAAATAAGACAATGCAATTGTCTTTTTTTTATTTTAAGTGTAAGAATTGTACTGTTCCATTGACAAAATGTCTCTGTTACCTCCCTCAATCAAGAACAAATGCACTTATTTTAAGAAAAATTAGATTTATATTTTTTTGGCCGATATCCGATATGCCCATATTTTAAAACCTCATGTAGCCGAGTAACCGATATCGATACCGATGTTAAAGCTGGACAAAAATAAGTAGTCATTGAAAATAGCAGTTTTGTTATCCATTTCTGAACACTTTGAAAATTAATATACTTCAAATATATTTTCATATGCCGATATCAAATTGATTTTATAAATGGTATCGTATCTATTTTACTTTTTAAAATTCAGAAATTTCATCGCTTCTGTTACAAACTCCAAACTAGAAAATAGGTCGATACCGCCACACAATATATCAACATATAAAAAATATGGCAAAATTTTGTGAATTTTCGGGATTTCAGAAAGCATAACGCATTTAATATATAGCAATATTTCATTAGTAAGAGATTGATATGGTGTTTTAA
The DNA here is from genome assembly GCA_018398635.1 of Cyprinodon brontotheroides. Taxonomy (NCBI): domain Eukaryota; kingdom Metazoa; phylum Chordata; class Actinopteri; order Cyprinodontiformes; family Cyprinodontidae; genus Cyprinodon; species Cyprinodon brontotheroides. The sequence goes on along the minus strand of JAGKQL010000022.1, from coordinate 2,423,075 downwards.
ATGGCAATATATCAGCATATGAAGATATTGGGATATTTTAATGTATCAATATTTTTCCTCGTCTTTAGAAGTTTTTAAGTCTGGAAAAAAGAAGTTTTTGAGGAAGAAGTTGTAGTATTTTTTTTTAGACTTTAGAAACTCAGAAGCTGATCAAATATCGCGTTAAATATCGGTGGGGTGATGTCCGATATTCAGTTTTAAGGACGATACCGATAGGGGGCCGATTATATCGTGCATCCCTAGAAAAAATGAATTATCTAGATGTAGATTTTTTTCCAGTGTAAAAAAAATATTGATTTCTGGATTTATTTTTGGCAATAAAATAGTTTACTTCTAAATTGCTTTGCTGAATCAAAAAGAATGACAGAATGACAGCCTGAATGAATTTTCATGAACTAAATTGCTAGAATTATTTGCAGTCCAAGCAATTGGATTGCTGATTTTACAAAATATCGTGCAGCTGAAACACCAGAGTGCAAATGCATGAAAAATCCTGGGGAAGTACAGGTCAAAACCACATTGGGAAGCAAAATAAAACGAAAACAGTAGAGGTCAAAGACTTTAGCACAGTGGGTTGATCTGAGGAGCATAACTGCTCTCATAATTCTTCTCTAACTCTGTAATTAGAGGCTAACTTATCCCTTCGTTCCATTCTTAGAGGTAAAAGCTTTTATTTCCATAGACTCGAGTCCAACGCATACAGTGAATGATGGGGATGACTCAGGGATTTTATGGTTTCCATGTGACCCTTTCTCCATCGGGCGTCAGTCGGGGGTCGACATGTGTCACACAGACAGTCACAAGGCAGGGATGTAGAAAAACAAGAACCTCCAGCACATCTAGCGTTCCACCTCCTCTCTGAGCATCAGACCTCATGACTCAACAGAGCAGGACTGGTGTAGCTGAAGTCTTGCTATAAAATACTTTTTTACAAGTTTTTTCAACATATAAGAAAAAAGAAAATGTTTGAAACATAGACAAATTAATTTTAATCCTCATCCTAAAGGATTTTTTGATTTGAAATTAGATGAGGAGCTTCTGACTGAAGCTCAGTCAGAGCGATCTGTGAATGTTACGATCACTAAGAGAATCGGACTTTTAGGAACTAGATTTGATTTAATTGCTTTAACATAAAACAAGCCAAAATAACACCACGGATTATTATAAATGTATTATAAAATATTTGTTTTATAAACAAGGGAAGTATGGCAGCCTCCTGTCAAGCAACAGAGGTCCAGCAACAAGTGGGGGAGGGGCAGGGCCACATTTATCTGTGCTTTATGCAGATGTTGAAGTATTTAATGATGTCTGCCTAATTAAATTTATATTTTAGACATTCTATGTCGGCAACTATCTCACTTTTTCATTGATTAATGCATCTATAATTTTTCCAATAAATCAATTAATCTAAATATAAGATATTTATTTGGTATATATATTTGGTATAATAAAATTTCTAAAGAAATGTTTGAAATTTAGAAAAAAAACTTTATTTTGCATTTCATAAATACAGTGAAAATGCATAAAAAGTTATAAAAAATGTAAGTACACACATGTGCATAAAATATGAAGATTTTTTGAAATCTTAAATTGAATTTTTTCAGTTGTATTTTTGTAGTTTTGTCTTAATTACCGGTGTAGGTAGTTAATTCTTTCAGAAAATGTTGTATTTATAAATAATATAAAATTATTGTAAAATAATTTGATATTTTTAATAATCCATAAATAATGATTAAACTGATAAATCATGTGAGACACTCACATTTATGTTTTTTTTTGACACATTTTGGACTCCATATTCCTGAGGGATCGCATCACAATGATTGTGATCTTGCTCACTAAGTGTCTCTTGACCATCGGGGGTCCTGATGCCATTTTCGCAGAACCCCTGCCCCAAGTTGTACCGATTTTTATAATAAAAAAGAAAACATTTTTAAAAGAATAAAACATTTAATCAGTTCTTTCAGGGAAAACAACATATATGACACAATAATTTATCCCGCAGCAGCTGCAAACTCAAATCAGACCCAGTAAGAAACATAATTCGCAGCAGTACCTCCGATCTAAGATGAAACAGCAGCAGCAACTTCAGCAGCAAGACAATGAGGCAATAACTCTTTCTCCCTGAAAGGATCGTCATTATGACAGCAGGCCCATTAGCTAAATGGAGGGCGGGCGCGTAGATCATATGGCTCAGGCTAGATAAATCTGAATCTCTCACCCTGACCTCTAGCATCCTGGGATATCTCCCCAGGATGACCACTGCGGGTCGGGTCATCGTAAATCTCACCCCGATCTTGACCAACAGACACCTGGGAACGCTCCTGTCCCCCCCCCCTTCAACACACCGTCAGCAGATATGAAAATGTCAAGGACTCTGTTGTGGACAGAATGTGCTTAGCTTTGCAGATGGTGGTCAGGAAGTGACCAACATCCAGTGTCTTTGCTTTTAGTTTCTCCATTTGGGATATTTATGTACCTCCCAGTAAGCCCTCAGCAACAAGGGGGAGAGAAGAAAGAATTAAGCGTGCCTAATAGCCATGTTAGCTAACGAGTCACATGTGCTGAGAGGTTACTGAGTGACTTCCCCTCAGCGCTTTGAAACAGATGACGGCTGTTACCGCACAGTCGCACAGCTAAACACAGGGCATAAATTACGGCCTCCTCTGGCGGTGGAGTGTTGGGCGAAAATAACAGTCTTAAAAATCCAACGCTCCGGCGTTCTTCACCCACCTCTGGTGGACTAAAACCTCAAAAATCCTCAAATAATCGCATCAAGACTCATGCCAAAGATGTGAGCTGGAAGTAGGCGGACAAGACGTCCCACATCAGAGTGAGGATATGATTCGATTCGTCCAGATTTGTTAACGATTCAGGGAGAAAAAAAAGGGTCTTCTGACAGCTGGGGCTGAATGGTTTTAATTTAATTTGGCACACATTGTTTCTGAATGTGGCAGATGTTTGCTGTGGACTAAAAATCTCCTTTATTTGATAAATGACCAAAGGCGTAATCATTTACAGAGTGTCATTGTGTTTGCAGTGTTGTCTTCAGGGGCTGAACCAAGAGGTGGACATGTCGGGGCCATGAGCACCATGCAATGCAGGTGGAAACTGCTCTGTACTGCAAAACTTCATTTATGTTTTCCATTTTTAACTTAACGCAGCAAAAATCTTAATGAAAAATAAAATTATCTTTTGAATATTTAAAAAGGAAACCCAAGATGTGCAAACTAACTGGAAGTAGCGCTATGACAGTTAAATAAATGACTGTAAAGGTTTTTGTCGTATTGGTTTTTGAGTAGGTAAAGGACAGGAGCGTACAACATTAGAAAATTAATCCGATCATCTGTTGGTTAACAGTTTAGAGTTGCCAACAATCCCATAAACAAATAAGTAGTTTTAGATAAAAAAAAGAATTACATGCTATGTTCACACCACAAGCAGCAGGGGCGGCAGAAGCAGCTGGTTTACATGCAAAGTAAATGGTTGAAGCGCATCTTGGTGCAGCAAAAGTTCCTCAGCGCGTTGTGAGCTTCTGAGCATCTAACGCACGACGCGCTTCAGAAGCAGCAGCTGCTGGAGTTGAAAAAATTGAACTTTTGCTGCTAGTCGCGGCACATCAACCAATCAGAGAAGCTGATCTGGAGCTGGCAGGGAGTCAGACACAGTGCTTCTCATGCAGAGAACTATGATCCCTCCTCTGAAACTGTTTAACGGCAAGCGTTTAACGATTATTAAGGGTACCTACTGGTATAATATGTTTGATTTTATTATTTTGATGCCTGCAGTTTGGATTACATACATGCCCGGTATCACGAGTCTGAGCGGCTCCGACATAAACAATATTTGAAGCCAGGATCGTAATCTGAATGAACTTCAAATATTTATTTGAAGACAGTGATCAACAATTTAAAGTGACAGCGAAGCATCTTTTAGTTGTTGTAAAAATTCACGATCCAGATGCTAACAGTAAAAAGCTTCAGTTAGAAACTAGAGCTCTTTGTAGCATCGGGGGGCAGCATCTCCCAGCAGCAGCCACACAAACCCCAACTTTGCTTCCTCCGTTTGCTCCTCCACATTTTTGTCATCTTTTGTGATTTCTACATTCTCATTTGTTTCAATGAGCTCCAGTTCAAACTCGTTGCTGTTTTAGCTAGACGGTGCTAGCGCAACAGGACCTGGCATATTGAATTGATTGAAAACTAAACAGCTTATGTTATTTCTACTGTATTTCATTTACTTAAAACAATTATAATTTCTTAAACAAACTCTCTTGTTAAAACTCAATGTGGGTCAATTCAACACTGCAGGCAAAATAGGTGCGATGATCCGAGCTACAACTTAAGACTTCCCTGCAGGGTGGTAAAGGCACAATTCAACGGGAACAAAGGGATCTAACAGTTCAGGATCGAATCGAAAAGAAACCAAACATCTGAAATTTATGGAAGTAAATCTGTGTCGCTGGGATTTGAATTAAAATGCAGCCACTGTTTAAATGTTGTATGTTTGTACTTACTGTTTCAGTGTTAAAATATATTCAAAACTCATTGACCTAAAAAAAATTCAACCTATCAAAATTCAATATTTTCAGCCTCTGAAATTCAACTAGCTCCTTTCACTGTCTTAAATTGGTACGTGTAAGCTAGCGCTAACTCAACGGTGAGTTTATTACTTTCATTTTTCCGTAGTTGAGTTAGCGTTAGCTTGCAAGACCGGTTCCGTTATGCTGGTTTTATGCTGGTTGATTAAAACTTGAT
>JAGKQL010000022.1:2391289-2418308 GCA_018398635.1 Cyprinodon brontotheroides | reverse complement strand
TCATGTTTCCGTAGTTGAGTTAGCGTTAGCTTGCATGACCGGTTCCGCTATGCTGGTTTTATGCTGGTTGATTAAAACTTGATTAAAACCTGATTGAGTTAGCGTTAGCTAACTCAACGGTGAGTTTATTACTTTCATGTTTCCATAGTTGAGTTAGCGTTAGCTTACATGACCGGTTCCGTTATGCTGATTTTATGCTGGTTGATTAAAACTTAATTAAAACTTAATTGAGTTAGCGTTAGCTAACTCAACGGTGAGTTTATTACTTTCATTTTTCTGTAGTTGAGTTAGCGTTAGCTTGCATGACCGGTTCCGTTATGCTGGTTTTATGCTGGTTGATTAAAACTTGATTAAAACTTGATTGAGTTAGCGTTAGCTAACTCAACGGTGAGTTTATTAACTTCATTTTTCCGTAGTTGAGTTAGCGTTAGCTTGCATGACTGGTTTTCCTTCCGTATGAGCGCCACAAGTGTCACGTCACGTGACTAAGAAAACATAACGGGATTGGCTGGGTGTTGGACGCAACAATCCATTGCTAATGTTTGTGACCTGAAGTAACCCTTCCCTTTTTACACTGAATTTAGACGCCGAATTTAAGACATTGAAATGGAGCCAGTTGGATCTCAGGAGGCTGAAAATATTGAGTTTGAATTTTGAAAGGTTGAATTGTTTTAACACTGAAAAATAAAACTGAAAAATAAGTATTGAAAATGTAATCATTTTGAAATAGTAATGTGATTTTTTACCTTGAAGAGAAAATAACAAATGAAATTTCAACTGTATATATATGTATATATATTTTAACACTGAAACAGTAAGTACAAACAAACATTTAAATTTCAGTAGCATTTTTAATTCAAATCTCAACGACACAGATTTACTTCCATAGAAATTACAAGACGACTCATCAACTGATTTGGACAAAATGACACAATCCCATTTCTGCGCAGCTCCAAGGAGAATCAATCAGAGTAAACATCTGGATAAAGGTTCAGATGATCCAAGCAGTTCAATAGAAATGTTTGGACAATGGATTTTTTTCAACAATCGATGTGTTTGGAGAAACACGCAATCAGGACGGATCATTAGACTTCAGAGAGATGTTCCTCACGGTCCTCATCCACACAGTTTATATCAAACATTTAAGGCCGCAGATTAAATCAACCTCATCCTTTTCTGCATATCAGCACATGGGAGGGGGGGGGGTCATGTAATTCATTTTGGATCAATAAGATATGAATTCCAATGAGAGAATCAAAGTGGGCTAACTATCAGGGCTTTTTATGGCTCTGGTTTCCGTGCAGCGAATGGAAGAGGAAGAAAATCCATCCCCGCTGCAGGTTTCCCTCTTACTAAGTGACCACATGTCGATGACGGGACCATCCAGCTGTCTCCGCCCTGTTGGCGTCCAGCGTTTCATCGATATCAGCTCTCTAAACGCGCGGCCACACGTCAGCAGGAGTCCCGTATTTTCAAAGAGCGCCGCTGACCGCCGTATCGAGCTGTTTTTGGAGGTTTTTCCTCTGATCCTCTTTGTTTGGGTTTGAGCGTGTGTTTATATTGACGATCTGAGGGGCAGAAAGGAAGGATGGGGTGTGGGAGGAGGAAGAGGAGCTGTGATAAGGTCAGGGCCCCTCACATCTCTGCTGATAAAGCAGGACAGCAATGCCAGGACATCAAAGACTGATAGCACGCCTTGCTGTTATCTTCCCGTGGCTTTGTCTCAGACGGGCCCGATCCGTCTGCTTTAACTGCATCAAATGCAGACTTTATTTTAGGGGAAACAGCTTCCTGGAAATCAAGTTTTAATCAACCAAAAGGAAACAAGACTCCCTCAGAAAACAGCTTTGTAAATCCCAGTGGGAATTTCCTCGTTCAATAGAATGAAAGACAAACAGCCAATAGAGACAGTAAAGAAAGCTTTAGTGTAGCAGCAAAAGAGATTTCTACAGAGGTCTATTTCCAAGAGTTCCTCCAGCTTCTCCAGAACGTCCATATTTATCCTGCCTGCATTCAAGAGTCCAAATGTTCTTGTTAAATTATGAAAAACACTACAGAACAGGATTTAAACTAGGAAGGAATGAACTAAGGAAGGAAGAAAGGAAATAACTTTAGATATAGGATATGGATATAGGTTAAAGAAGAATGGACTAAAGAGAAGGAGATTGGAAACAACAAATTACACAAGCAAGGAAGGAAAAAAGGAAGAAAGGATACAAGAAAACAAGAAGACAGGAACCAAAATATGGTCGGAGGAAAGGAGAAAAAGAAAACACGAAAGAAAAGGTACTTAAAGAAGGAAAGACATAAGGGAGGGGGAAAGTAGGAAGGGCATTAAGGACAGAGGAAGAAAAGGAGACAATGAAGAAATGAAACAGGAATTAGAGCCAAAAATTATAAATATTTTGCCAGTTTAAATTTTTCCTATCATACCTTTATTATATCTTTAATTTTACAGGCAAGTCATTAAGACCGAGTTCTAGTTTGCAATGGCGGCCTGATAAGTGGAGTAACCGCTTAGGAAAAGGGAAGTAGGGAGGATCTTGTTGCTCCTGAAAACAAATTAAAAACGTTTTTTTATCCCAAATGACCTCTTAAATCCCAATTCTGTCTCTAAGGATTTCCATTCCCCAAAGTGTACAGACACAGAGGTCCAAAGACGATTGGGTAAAACCACTGAGGAGGTAAACTAAAGATCTTCTTCTCTTCTCAAACGGCTAATTCCTCATTCTGCCCAAAGCCTGCTGAATCAAACAGGCACCAGAGGGAACGGGGGGGATTGGACCTCAGTGACCATCGGTTACAGAGGCAGCTTAGGGATGAGCTCAGATTTAAATAACAAAACAAATGGAGCTAACTTCATATCATGTTTCATCAAGGTTCATACATGAATGACTAACTCTTATTTAATGCTTTTTAATGCTCTTAGAAAAGAATCTTAATTCCATCCAACAAGTACCCGTATATATATATATATATATATATATATATATATATATATATATATATACCGTAAAATCTCTAATATTACCATGTTTTTCCGCCACTTTGGTTCAAATGTGCATTTTTCCCATTCTCTAGCCTTTTACGCCTCTAACTTCTTTTCCCAAGCCATTTTAATGCCACAATTATCAAATTTACACAATTTTTGTAACAATTAAGGCCTTGATTTAAAAAATAATGATTTAATGACTTGTAATGGTTTTTTATGACCCGTGGAAACCCTGTTCATCATCTGTATGCGATTTCCAGGTACCGGTCTTATTGAACGTGGACCGAAATGGACTGAATAACTGTACTCTGGATCTTGAAAACTGAAATCAGTATGTAGCCGTAGCTTTTAAAATATCACAGTTTGTTTAAAGTTTAAAGAAATTGTCTGAAATAAATTTCTGTTCATTCAAAGTCGCCTTGAACAACCAATGAGGGAAAGAAGGAAGGACACAAGGTAGTAAGGATACAGGAAGGAAGAGAGACACTGCATGAGGAAGAAAAGAAAAGAAGGGACACAAGCGAGAAGGAAGGAAAAACGGCAAAAAAACAGAAGATAACTTTACTGTCCATCAAATTTCCTGCCATGGAGATTTATCTTTGACATTTGGCCACGGCTCGCACATAAAACACTTAATTTTAGAACCGTATCTAAAGGATCGATGTTACAACAATAAATTGCAGTCCCACTTCGCTAAAAATGAGAGAATAAACAAATAGGACATAAGATCAACAAGATAAACAAACAATGATAAGCACAAAGGAGAAAAAGAAAAGATGAGAAAAGCCACAAACAACCGAAATTCCCAACATTTCCAGGAGAAACTTCCACCTTCACATAGTTTACAGGTAACCCACCCCCCCCATGGACAAACACACTGACTCAGTAACTGCGGCCCATAAAATAAACATCCCACATGAACCTGACTCTCCACAGTTAGTGGCTGGCAGCGCCACTCGATCCCGGAGCCGCGAGGGGCTAATGCCGCCGTAAATCAAGATGCATCCGAGACGCTGAGCTCGCAGATGACACGAAAACGAGACCGCAACCAGACAGACAGGAACGCTGATGTGCCACTCTGATATCACACACACACACATCTACATATTTCCTCTGTGTTCCCACTCCACTCACAAAGGAGCTCCACACAACAGAGGAACAAGGGGAGATCACAGGGCGGCTGACATAGTTGTGTACACACTAATTAGGCACACTGGCTCGGCCACAATGGGCTTTTTCATGGCCTGCGTGAACAAATCGTGCTCTTTTCCATACACACACCAACAGAAGCTGGGTGTCAGGTCTGGGATCACTGCCATGTTTTCCATGATACCCCCTTTGATCCGGGGTGAGAAGTTCTCTGCCCTCGATGATAAAAACAATAAAAAGAGTGGGAGAGTTTTGGGGAAGCTGTTGTCGGAGTGTTTGACAGTCGCAGTGTGAATTGAGGATGCCGCGTTTTGTTCCGGCCGACTATGAACGGGCGGTTTGTTTTCCAAGATGACATTTGAACAATGGGTAAAGGGGGGGTGTCGATGGCGTCCGTGCCGAAAGCTTTTGTGGGTTTGAATAACGTAAGTCAGCGGGTCAAGACCGCTCGACCTCTCTCTGCTTACTGACATGAAGGCGACAAAATAACAGAGAGGAGAAGAAACCAATAAAGCCTCCATGTTGGTTTTTCCACTTAAAAGCTGTGAGATTTGACATCCGCGCCGTGTCGCTGTCAATCAGATTTCCTGCTGTCGCCGCGGCGCTTTCCACCAGCAGCCGTACTACTGGGACCTGTCTCTCGGTTTGAGACACCATAGGCTCCCTGGAGATCCGACCGCGTCTGAACTTTTGAGTCGTTTCCCAGCGAAACATCTGAAACGGCGAGGGAGGGGATCCATTCTGGAAACTGTTTTCATAAACAAAAGAATAAAATACTTTTTTTTCCTCGCAGATGCCGAAATCCGGTTTTGTCTCATTTGAAGTAATATTTGGCAGTTATTCAGAACCAATGCTATGTTTTTGTTTAAAAAAATGGTAAAAAATAAAAATACTCCAAATGCTCGTCTGTGGTAACGGTGGCGTTTTGTGAAAGGCAAGGCAAGGCAAGGCAAATTTATTTGTATAGCACAATTCAGTACAAAGACAATGCAAAGTGCTTTACATCAGCTGTCCCTCAACCTTTTTTGCACCACGGACCGCTATATGTCAGACAATATTTTATACGACTGGCATAAAATCAAATACAAACAGCATAAAAATAAAACAACAAGCCGTCATCGGAGAAAATGACAGATGAAGTGTGCTCCTGATGTCCAGTCTTTGTTTTGGTCGCTGTAACTGCAGAAAATCCCGCTTCACAAAGATAGGATGTTATAGATAGGATGAGTCTTGAACTGAATTAACCTGTGTCAAGAGGCACAGATGCAATTGTAAAAGAAATATCGCAATTTTTTTATATTTTTCAAAAATAAAACATCACTGAGACTCTGATCGTCCATAAATTATCTATATATCTATATATTAGGATGCACGATATTGGGATTTTGGCCGATATCCGATATGCCGATATTTTTAAAACTCATGTAGCTTGATAATCATTGCATCGATGACCGTACGTGTTAAAGCTGGACAAAAATACGTGAGTCATTGAAAATAGCAGTTCTTTTGTTATCCATTTCTGACACTTTGAAAAATAACATATACTCAAATATATTTTTCATATTCTGATATCAAATAGATTTTTAAGCATGATTATGCGATCTATTTTACTTTCAAAAATCTCGTGAAATGTCATCGTTCTGTTACAAACTCTCGTGGATATTTAGCAAATTCTTGTGAGATTTTGTTAGGTAAAATAGATTGATACCACGTCAATATATCAACATTTAAGAATATGGCAAAATTTCATGAATTTTGGGGGGATTTCGTAGCATAATGATGATATATAGTGAAATATTTCAATAGGGTAAAAGAGATTGGAGGCTGGTGTTTTGGAAATGGCAATATGGTCAAAGCATATGAAGATATTGGGATATTTTAATGAATCAATATATTTTTTTAGACTTTAGAAAACTCAGAAGCTGATCAAATATCGGGTTAAATATTGGTGGGGTGGTGCGATGTCCGAGCATTCAGTCTTAAGGTCGATGCTGATAGGGGGCCTAATATATCGCGTGTATCCCTAATATATATATATATACTTTTTTCTGTGCGGCCAGGTACCAAATGACCCGCCGGGCCGGTACCGGTCCCGCGGTCCGGTGGTTGGGGACCGCTGTTCTAACTGATCTAAAATACAGGAAGATGAAACAGAAGTCAAAGCGGTAGGAAAAATAAACAAAATAAAAGTAAAAAATGCAGAAACAAAAAGAATATTAAAAACAGCTTTGGACTAAAGAAAATTGTTTAACTAGAACAGTCGAGAAGGCAATCCTAAACAAATGTGTTTTGGTCTTTCCTCAAGATTCTTTTAGTTTTCTGGAAGTTTGTTCCAGATAAGTTGAGCATAGGAACTAAATGCTGCTTCTCCGTGTTTAGTTCTGGTTCTAGGTATGCAGAGGGAGGGTTAATACATTGATAGCAAGTCTGATAGCAAAGTGTAAAGAAGATATTTTCCTTCTATGCACTGAAAACTGAAAACTGTAGTCTTGGTCCAGATTCCTACTGACTATTGTATCTGCTGGCTGCACTGGAGACCCAGAAATCTTTGGCATTGCCTCGAGAGGAATGGTTATTAAGACTGCAGCAGATGGGTTCCCAGATTGCGCTAGGCTAAGCTAACAGGCTGTAGGCAGTGATTTTAACTATGCAGGAATAAAAGTGAAACGACATCAAGCCTCCTACACAGCATCCAACCAATTAATGTTTCCTATTTTGCATCCTTTGATTTCATTTCTCTCTTTTTTTTTCTTTTTGCACTAAAATTTTCATCATCCATTCTAACCCCCTCCCTCCTCCAAATCGTTAGAAGCTATCCAGCTAACTCTTTGTTGCTTACAGCTAATTCCTGCAGCATTCTTCTCTCTGGAGATGCATACAGGGATCGTCATAGTTAGGATTAGCATGTTGTGCGCTTCAGTGAAACAAAAAAGTTTCTCCCCATCAAACAGATTGGAGGATTACCACATCTGGTGCGCACAGGCGAACGCAGTCAAAAGAAAAGTGGAATGTGTGCCTGTCTTTACTTATCCACATGTAGCTCCGAGACAGCGCTGCAAAGAAATTCTTTGGATTTTCGGAGAACGTAGCTCGAGAGGAAGAAAAAAAAAGCTTTTAACCAGCTTGCTTTCAACCTGGAGAGACGACAGTACTCCAAATACAAACACAAACGTGCCACGAAACGTCTCAGATCTCTTCAAGAGACATCAGCTCAACTCAAACTCGCCGAATTTACAGTGATGATGGAGGTGCAAGACGAAAACTCCTCTAAAGGTTGCAAGAAAGAAAGCTCTATCTCAGCAATCAGACATCCCTTAAAGGGCTAATCTTGCCCAGAGTGTGTGATCAAACAAAAAAACACGGCGAACAGAAGCGTCAGCACTCCAAACATCATCTGTTCAAACTGAGATACTAAACGTCTGAGCAGCCAGGAGTCTGTCTCTGGCTGTGAGTGCTGAGTGATTTTTCCTGATGGCTGTTTGCGGCCTTATCTCTGAGGCCGATCGCTGTGATAAACACCCAGCCGGGGTCATTACACAGATGTGGGCTAACAGCAGCCAAATCAGTTTTGTTGAGTCGCGGTTAATAGCCGCATGTGGCGGTTGGAGCAATATCAGGCCGAGACGCCGAGCAAGGTGCATCAGGTGGCAGCAGACGTAAGATTAGGTTGTGATTCGAAGCACACGGCAGGCTGTTTCCCCCAAGGTTTTAAAAAAGAGGTGGCATACTTTCTGATAAGATGAAACGAGACGATTTTATCGGCTTTTTCTTTTAGCTCTTTAGAAGTATTTAATTAAAATGTTTCTTTGCTGACCAAAACAAACAAGGCCTTTAATCGTGAAGCGAGACAAAAAGTGATGGATCCTTTTTAACGCTTTTTAGATTTATTAAGTCTTACTGTAAAGTAACAACCCAAAGTATAATCTCTGCTGCAAAAACACTATATTATATATTGGAAACATGGTAGTGGCATCATCATATTGTGGAGATTCTACCTAAATAAAAAAACATGGACAGGAAAGCTGGACTGTAGATGAAAAGAGGAATGGAGAAAGAACATATAGTAACCCTGGAAGGAACCATATTAGAGACAGAAAAGAGTGAAGTGGAGGTTCATCTTCCAGGAAGCCAACCGTCTTAAAACATCCACAGATACACGTTTAAATCAAACCATATTCATGTGTCAAAGCCACCTAGTCAAAGCCCAGACCTAAATCCATTTGACAACTATGACTGACAAGACATCAGAATTGATGTTCTAGACTCAAACTGACGAAGGCTAATGTATTTTTTTTTAAATAAAAGGCCAAAAGAAAAGAATCTTGACAAAATAAAGCAAAAAATGTGGAGAGCAATGAATCATTTTCTTTGTATTTTAACAAATATGAAAAGTCGGCATGATTTGTGGGTTAGTTTGCGCAGCAAAAACTAAAATTTCAAATTTTTCTTAATATAAAATTTATATTCCCTTTATCTAGGAGGGTGAGTAATGCAACTGGCTAATGGAATAATAATTAAAATACATTTAAAATGCAAAAAATAGCGTATTATAGCTAGCTATCCTATTGTAGGGGCAAAAATACTAATTCTGATAAGGGATCTTGTGATTTGAAAAAACAACGTTGTGTTTGAAATAAATCGGTCCGGGACCTATAAAGTCAACAGGGTTGACAGAAGTTGTTTTTTATTTTATTATTATTTAATTTAATTTATTTTCTTATTTTATTCCTACTTGGTTTGATTCTGTTTTATCTTCCTGTATTTTAATCATGTAAAGCACTTTGCTATGTCTTTGTACTGAATTGTGCTATACGAATACATTTGCCTTGCCTTGCCTTGCCTTGATCATCTAAATTACCTATTCTAATTAGGGGCAAATACATTCATTTTAAAAAAGATACAAGGAAAGAATTGATGGAAAACTTGGTGTAAACATAAACAATTAAAGCTGATTTATACTCTGAAACCAAATCGTCTGCGTGTGTGTCGCAGTAAACGCAAATGTGCCCCCGGCCCCTCCGCAGTATTTCCTGTTTGGTACTTTACCGGCTTGTTTTGTTTGTATGACCGCCATTCTGTAAAACGACTCGTGAAGTTAGACTAGCTAGAAGAGCGAGGTGCGCGAGAACGCTGGGACCCTTTTTCCACCTGGATCCCTGCTCTTTTTTCACCCTCATGTCCCTCCGTTGTCCCGCAAAATTGCCCCCGCTTCCTCACCACCTCAGCCGTATCTAGACCCACAGCTAGTTCCTTATTGTCCCTCTTGTGCCTTGGCGTGGAATAAAATAGCGCAGACCACACTTCAATATTGGGCATAAATCAAAAATATCTGCGACAAACTCACTGCGAAACACTGCTGCGGGAGGATAACCAGCCCTTTAGGCAGTTTTCATCCAGCAGTGATCAATAATAAAGTAGCTAAAAGGAGAAACAAGCAAAATCTCACCATTTGGACAGGCTGTTGAGAACTTTATGTAGACCAAAACAAGATGTGTAACAAGCCAAGCCTCTATCTAGCTTCAGCTGAACCCTGCCCTGGACCTCCCTTACCCCTCGCTTATCACCCGTTGCCTCGTACGCACATAATTGCAGAAGATAAATACACAGAAATGCAGCCTGAGCTTTGTGAGGAACGTGTCTAGTGAAGGAGTTAGTTAAAACTTTATAACGTTATTAACAACAGAACTTCATTTTTGGAAACGATCACCACAAGGTGAATGTTTCGATGTGCTAGATAAGGTTACATCTGCCGACACTGACATACATCCAACGTCACCACATCCTTCTAAAATGATTCTTTAGTACTTTTTAGTTGTTTCTATCAGCGCACGCACATTTTGAGCCTGCCTTTCCCCACGTTTCTCTTGAGAAATGCCTTGATTCCCCACACGGACATGGCATCATCGTACAAGCTTGTCCTCTAGCTGTATAAAAGTCTACATGGGTGCCTTGCGACGCTTCTTCAGCCAACAGAAAAGCGAGACATTAGTAAGGCAGAGAAAGCGGCAGCTGCAACAGGTTCTTGGGACCTGATGTTTTGAGCGGTGCGTCGCTGCCAGTTCGGTGTCACATTTAAAACATTTTGATACGAAATATTTTAAATGCGGTCTGGTGATACGACGCGTACGCCGTCGTAAAAATTTTGCCTTGTGCGCACCCCTCTGTGTGAAGCATTTTCGCGCCTCTAAAAGATCGTATGAAGCAGCTGGGGCATAAGGAGTGCAGAGAGCCTGAGGAAGGAAGGCTAACAGGCAAAAATATCTTAAATCCAAATAGCCGAAAAAGGCCCTTGTTTGCTTCGATCGATCACAAAGTCACAATAAAGTTATAGTTTAGTTTTGAAATGACAAAATGTAAAACTATTCGCAGTGTTTCCCTACATATTTCCTTAAACTATTTACTATTATAAACCACTACATTGTATTAAATAAAGTCTAAATTAAAAACATAATGGATATGATTTAATTAGTAACCTTCCACTGCATCAATGTAAAGATATAGCGAAGTTTTACTCTATAAAGGGAGTTTTCTTCTCTTCGCATTAATTTACTCCTACAATTTCTTCCAAATCAACCCGTTCCATTAAGATCACAGGTCATCAATTCTACTAAAACAAATCTCCCTTTTTAAAAACACCTCATTAAGCCGGCCTTACACCTCTCCCTGAAATGGCGGCTTTCTGTAGAAGGTAAATAAAATAAACAGTCTCCTCCAGTACTGAAAGCTTTCTGGCCCATCAGCTGTTCAAGGGCTGTGGAAAAGGAGAATCACATGTTTGGCTTGACATGAGAAAACTCTGTCAGATGAGAGAAGAGGGAAAAATGCAGGAATAAGTGTAAAAGAAGAGGAGTGACTGGTTTTACTGGTTGCCTTCCAGCCCGACTCTTAACTCCCTGACCAGCTTCAAGAGGTAAAAAGAAACAGATTTTTTATGGGAGCTTTTACTGGGTGTAAAATATTGGGTGTTGATAAGGTGACTAACTTAAGAGAGGGACAGAATTTTATGTTTAGGGTTAGTTTCTCCATCAGCTTAATCTTACAGACTTTATAAGGTCCATTAAGGCGAGTCGTGCAGACATCCATCAACTAAAGTCCCTCTGAAACCGGCAATGCAGGCCCGAAAAGAAAGCTTGTAAAAAGAAGAAAGTAGGTGAAAGCGCCCTTCTTTGTCTCCAATCCCATCAGTGTCACAAAGGTTACGCTCCCTCAAGATAACCCGGGGAGATCGCGCTGAGCTCCGGACCATTCCCCCCCACCCGTCCACTCTTTTTTTGTGATTAGGTGTCAGCAGAATTTCCTTGGTGCGCAGACGACGGCTTTCAAGTCAAGGGTTTCTCATGGTCTTGTGGCCGATGAGGCCGCCTATTGAGACGGGTTCACAATGTCTGTTTGTAGTCTGGATGCAGAAGCAAGGGTCCATATTTATCTTTGCAAATTCACTGCTGCACTTCCCAACGTTGGCTGGCAGCATGAAACTGACCCTTTCTTTTCTTTATTGATGCCGTTAAGTCTCGAGCCCAACAGGTGCAAAAAGGTCAGCAGACCTGAAGTAGTCCTGCCTGTACAACAGTAATGAAATGAAAAAGCCTTTTTTTTTTCTTAAAAGCCTGAAAAAAAGTCTGTTTGTATCTTCAAAAGTCTTAACGCTGTAAACATATCGGCATATTTCTGCTGAGAGGAATGCATTAGGAAAACCTTGAGTAGGCGCAGATGTGGCAGCACTGGAACAGCAGAACTGAACCTCTAGCAGTGATTTTTCTGACTTCTGCAACCACTTAGGTAGGCTGTGGCTTCGTTGGTATTTTTTTTTTTGTTTCTTTTGTACATAAAATTGTGATTTACTGTATCAAATTTCCAGAAAGGTCCTTGGTGCTCCTGGGATCTTCAGCATAAGTACAGTATAAGTGTTGCTTTGATGCCTGACATGTAAATTAGAAACCATTAGAGTAAAAGATCAAAACTGCTGCGGATTCATGTTCCTTTATCAAACATCACTTTTTAAGATTTGTAATAATAACGTGGGGATACGTTTAAAGTTTAGTCTATTCTTAAAGGTATTCTGGTCATGCTTTGAGATGTAAGTAGTGTTTTTTGAAATGATACCTCCTGAATGAAAGCGACTTCTAGAGTCATCAAAGCACAGACAAAAGAAAGAAATTAAACCTACAACTTTTAAACAATTTCCACATGTGAAAAGAAGTATTTTAACATTAAAAGTCTTATTTCTGGGGTTTTTCTTTAAAAGGAAAGAGTTGATTGCAATGATAGGTACTTTAAGTGTTTTAAAAATGAGAACTGCAACACATTTTATATCTATAGTTGTACTGTAGCTGTGTAGTATAATGGTACATACTCAATATAGGATTTTTTTAATTTATCCCACCCGTCTGTTACATTTAGTAAAACTTAATTAGACTGTTAGCTCAGATGGATTTTTAAAAGACAGATGGGGCTTTAAAAAACACTTTTATTTCAGTGACTGTTTTAATTCATATTTCAGTAGTATTTAAGTCAATGACTGAATTTCCAAAAGGCATTTAAAGAATAAGGACTGTATATATGATAGTTAGCTACTTCCTAACCTGACTCCGCCAGATGGATTTGCTCCGCATATCCATCACCAAACCACTTCCCGTTGAAGTAATTTTTGGGAAGGGGCGAAAATACTGGTTAACGGTGGCCTGGCGTTGGTGATAGAGGCGAGGGCCAAAATAAAACCAATCAGATCCAGCGAAATATGGCGATACCTAACAGGGGCTGACGGCGATACTTACAACCACAAAGCCAGGGTTTACTCTTGCCGAAACCAGTCAGGAGAGAGCAAAAACATCTTTTCCTCTGAGGAAAAGCCTCCCAGAGCAGTGTTTTTGCTCTTCTTTCAGTGAATAAATACTCTGTAATTCCCATTCTAGAAACTTTGCTCAATTGCCACGCCCAACGCTAGTTTTCATCGACTGGAAACGCCATGTTCTTTGGAAGCTGAACTGTGTCGCGCTTCTCGTTAGCGTCCACACCAGCGGCGCCTCCAAAGCCAGCGCTGATTGGGCGTTTGTTTGGTGAGCGGCTCAAATTTCCTTTGCTGAGGAGAGTCTCCGGAGCTGATCTGCGGGTGAAACCTTGAAACCTTGCGAGATCAGGATGGTCTCCGCGAGGCTAGCTTCACTTCTAGCTGGATTATGGCAAATTTGCGCATAAAAAAGCACCCTTGTGAAATATGAATAACGTTTCAATGCAGTTGTTGAGTGTATTATTGTGTAATTTTATGTCAGATATTAATAATCTAGCATGTATGACAAAATTGAGAGCAAGCCACTGTGAATTAGAGAAAACAAGATATTTTTTTAGGGAAGCACTTTACGTAAATATGCATAAATTGACCAAAAGGAACTTTAATTTTTATTTTTTAAGATAATAGTCTGATTCAACAAAAAAGTTTGTTTTTTTTCCCCCCAGGAGTTTGTGTTAAATTGCACATTAGCTCAGGCAATATCCAAACCAAAGGATTGGTCTTAAAATACACAACTTTAGTAGTGGAAAATACTTAAAAAGCATTTGTTTTTCCAATCTAAAGTATTAATAGGTGGTTTAGTCGTCGAAAGGTGTTTAAATGTTTATGAATATCATGTATGCGACTTAGCAATTTCTAGATAGATTTAGCAAAGTTACCCAAGTTAGTGGAAACTTTATTAGCTTTTTAAACCCTTTACATTATCACTTATACCCCATTTTGCACTACCCTTGAAAAACCGATCCATGCGGAGACCGGTCCGAGCTCGGATCAGCTAACCAGGCCCAGCTTCGGTTCTGGCGACCGTTTACACATCCGCGCTATCTGGGTTCCTGTACTCCAAGTGACGATCCTGCGGTATTACTGCCAGCATTGAAGGAGGAAATCAAGCAGTTGGTGGCAGTAATGCACCAAAAGTTGTTTGCCAACCGTCATAAAACACAAGAAGAAGAAGACAAAGAAGGAGGGAATCGAAAGCAAATAAAAATGTTTGCGTGGAGAAGATTTCGATTGTTGTTAATAGTTGTTCTTCTTCTTCTGTTTTGAGTTGGTTGGCAAGCAACTTCCGGAGGAGCATTGGCGCCAGGCGGAGATGACGCGTTCTGCTCATGCGCTCTTGAGAACCTAGCCAGGGAAAAACCGAGGCGAGCCCACCTCTGGAACTGATCTGCAGTTAGCTCAGTTCGGTTGTGTCTAGCTGCGGTTCGAAGTTCGGTTTCCATTTACACACGATAAGTTATCTCAGGTTACTGAGCTTCGGACCGGGATCTCCACGGGGGCCGGTTTTCAAGGAAGTAGGTGTAAATGGGGTATATATTAACCCCTATGAAATATTTCTATAACAGTGATTAAAAGGAATTCACATGTCCCATTTCCCTAATTAAAAGAGTGGCAATAGTATTTTAGTGGGTTTAGAAGTCAAATATTGCTAAAAAAAATGGCTTAGTTTAGCTGACTTAAGTTAAAGATTCCTTTGTGTTAAATATCCTGCCTCAGAGCACTATAAACAGTTTATTTTGTGTAGTTCTTGGTCAGCTATGACTTCGGTACCTATGGCAACATCAGAGAGGACCATAATGGTTTTTTAATGGAGTTCCATGTTGGGGGCCAGAACCCAAACTGTCCTATAATGTTTGTAGCATTCTGGCCAGGCACCGCGTATGTAAATGTGAATGTGATTTACCATGGGAACTTTGCTGCATTCCTCTTGTTTTGTATGGCTGTGAAAAGAGCCGGACTCCAGCCAGCTGAGAGGAACAGAGAGGTCCAACAGCCAACAATCGGCTGCACTCAAGCTAAATTGAGAACAACATATAAATCTTGGGGTTTTTAGACACACGCAATCACTCACACATGTGTGAATACGCACATGCTCTGCAGTGACGCTCTACTGGAAAAATGAGCCCTAAGCCTCTAAAGAGGCATCTGAAAAGCTCCGGCTCTAATGATGGTTGGTCTAATAAAAAAAAAGGACTACTTGGCATATGAGGACGGTGGTGAAACACTAAAAAGGTGTCCTGTAGCTACACACCAGCATGCCAGGCAGTCCGTGTGAAAGAGGGAAGACAGGCAGCTGGTGGTAAGAAGCTGGAGGAAAATCAAAAGAGGGAGAGCAGTAAAAAGTGACAAATCCACGCCGCCATAGATACGCTAACGCTCATCGCAGGAAGAGATGTCAGGAGGACAACTGAGAAGAAGGAGTGAGATGTGTGGAATAGTGAAAATGGAGCACAGTGTCTGGACTCCACTAGTAGAGGCAGGTAAGAGCAGCTTGTTCAGCGACTCGAAGAGTTGTGCAAGCAAGAAAATAAGTTAAAGAGAGAGTTATATCAAAGCTGCATGGAAACACCTCATCAGACATGTTGCATTTACAGAAAATAATATTAAAATATCTTTAAAAAGAGGTTAAAAGTACATATGTAAAGCAGTTTCCCTATAAAACACTACTATAGTTTACGATCAGGGTTACCACCCAGTTATACAAAGTTTAAACAGTGGGTCATTTTCTGCCCATTAATGTCTTTTGAACTCATATGAATGAGTTCAGTAGGCTGATTAAGTTTTATATCACTTCATAAGTTATAAGGTTGATTATCTGTACATAAAAATTTTAGAAGGACCTAATAATTTTTTTTTAAAGTCGTAGAGAAGCGGCCGTTCCAACCATTACAGTTTGTGAATTCTCCCAAGGTATACTGCACGACTTTACCACGAGTGAATAAAAGTGAATGTGATTGGTCGATTATCAAATTTGGCGGGATTGTTGTAGAGGAAGGTTTGCAAGCAAGTTTGTTTGTGGCGGTTTTGTGTGGGAAGCATCTTGCTAACCAGTTATACCAGTTTAGTGCTAGCAGGTTCCCAATGGGAAATTCCATTGGAACCAAGTAGCACTAAATTGAGTGACTTAGAAACGGCGCTGTCGTCAAGGAACGCTTATGGACAGAGGAAACATGCAAAGAGGAGGAGAGTTTAGTGTCGAGGTGGTTGATGAGTCTCCTCCGTCATCCATTTTTTATTTAGAGGAGGAAAGCGGGACGAAGATGTTGTGGAAGAGGACGCCAGGGCTGCAGAAGCTTAGGTTTGGTGTAGAAGGCTTCCAGCCATTACATGTTTGAGCCCTTGCCGCGTACGCTACTGCTGCCAGTTCTGTTAGCTCTAAGCCTGCTGACGACAGACAGACGTCCATCCCGTGAACACTGGGATGGAACTCAATAAGGAAAGCGCGGAAAGGATTCTGATTTCAAATGTTGCGTATATATTAGCTGCTTACATATGAATCAAGATGCTATAACCAAAAAACATTTGATTGACAGATGACCGTTGATGTATGATTGGTCAATTTAGGTGTTCAGGCTGATGTATAAAATAACTAGCCTACCTATAAGATAACGGAAAACAAACACAGATTTTAAGACAGTAGAAATTTTCTAACTTTTGGGACAATGTCGTCTGATAAAGAGAACATTTATATGCATGTTTAAGCCAGAATGATTTGACATTTAAATATGACTTCCCTCACTACGACTTTAAATTCCCACCAGATTGTATCTGATTGATTAAAATCCTTAATATCTTAAAAAATAAGTGAATTTTTCAAACTTTAAATCAATAATTACTTTATTTGTGCTGTTATCTGCAACAACAAAAAATAATATTTTAATGTTAAATTGCATATCTGCAGTTTTATTTATAGGCGGATATAGACCTGGTGGCGCTCCAAGGCTCTCTTCTAAGATGAATAACCAAAACGCCCCAAAACATATTTCTTTAGTTTCGTTTTTTATTTTCCCTTTTAAAATTCTCCACAGTTGACTGTCGATGTGAAATACGGTTTCATCTGAAAAGTATTTAAATAAATCTATTGTCAATAATAACCTGATAGTGCGAGTTCATACAAGACAGAAACATCGGGAACAACTAATCTACTCAGGATATTTATGCCTGTTTTGACCTTTATTTTGAAACTCTTCTCAGTTATGTCTGAATAAACAACCTGCTTTTACATATGACTCTAATATTAATTAAACAAGCATACTTTATATCTCCAATTTAAGTCTTTTTTGTTGTTCATATAACATAATTTTCACAAGACATTCTAGTTTAAATTGTTTTTAAATCATAAGGTTGACCATTACCTAAAAGAAAGTACCATATAATCTGTTATATATTCTCTTTAAATAAGGATTTTGATGAAAACTCTCAATCTGTTTCTGCACCTTTGGAAGTCCAGAAAGTTAACCTGAATTAAGATAAATAACAGGGTAAAAAGATCCTCAAATTGGACCATGTTCATGCTTTACAAGATATCTTCTAAAGGTTTGTTTTGGCCGCCGCGATACACTTAATAGTTTTTATCTTTCATCACTTCAAAGAATACTCTAAAAAAAAGTCTACCTGAGGAGAAATAATAAGAACCATAAATCAGAGCCACATTTCCACAACAATAAAAGTATAACTTCACCAGAAAGCAAAGAGAAGAAAACTACAATTACTTGATTTAAAAAATGACTCTGGATGTAAAATTCTTGATCAGCAGGTCAATTTATAACGCTGGGAATCTACTGAGACGCTCCAATAAAACGTCACAGAATGATGAACAGAGCTTAGAAACTTCTAAAGGACCACATTCATTTATTTCCATTTTCCCCCACGTTTTTCCTCAAACTTTCCAAGAAAATCCACCAGAGACCACATTTTCACTAATGTTTGGATCAAATATGTCCACAGTGTAAATTTTCCATAAGTGGTCATTTGTAAAAATTCCCAACCACAAAATATCAGCTTGAAAATAAACTCTCATCATGAGCTTTTTATCCTGATCACACAGAGGTAACAGATCAGGCTTTGATTGGACAATAGAGGTCAAATAAATGGAGCAACTGAATGATTTTCACTGGGATTTCATAAACAGGATGTTCCTAACCTTTGATTTGGCCTGAAATAGAAGAAAAGTGCTTGATGTACCATTTACAGAAGGATCAAAGGGGGAGTTTTCCATTTAACATGTACTTTATAATGTGCTTTACATGTACTTTATTTATTTACATGTACTTGATAACAGGAACTGATTTGCTGATATTGGAAAAAACATAATTTTTTAACTCCTTTTCTGTACATTTGTGCAGTTTTGAAAGAAGTCCACTCTAATTTGTACCTGAAGTTTTAGAGGGAAATCAGTTTATAAATCATCTTTACAACTCAACATTTTTAACTAATTTATAAATTGCCTTTTGTATCCCTGCTTCTGTCTCCTTGAACCCCAGTTGGCCTCAGCAGATGGCGCTCACAATCCTGTGGTTCTGCTGGAGGTTTTCCTGTTAAAGGGAGTTTTCCTCTCCTGTCACTACAAGCATGCTTTTTGTGAGGGATTGGAGTCAATGATGCGATGCAATCAACTGGTTTTTTCCTTAGATAGAAATCTTTGAATCAATCTGACTGGATGATCTGGTTGAACTATAAAGTGCCTTGAGATGATGTGTGTTGGGAATTGGTGCTATAGAAATAAACTGAATTGAACTTTTTAAACACCTAGAAACACTAGAAGGTTGTACAAGTTGGAGTGATATTATTCACACTAAATCGGATTAATGAATTTTTCCCCTTATTTTCTTAAAACTACATCCGAAATCACAGACATTACTTTAAAAACCAGCTCTTAAGTCAGACATCAGTTCTAAAAGTTGGATGGGAAGCGAAAAGTCTTGGAAACAAAGTCTAATGGTTTTTTTTTTTTTTTTTTTTTTAATGACTATGATCTGGATGAATTAGAATTTTCACCAGCAAATCTAAAAGTTAACCTGAGATCAAATTTCAACTAAATATAAAAGGTGTGAAAGAAGTAATCTACAATAAAAATATCTCACACAAATGGTATCACACATTTTGCTATGAGAATACAGTACAAACGAGAAGTGATGGTCAGACTCTAAACTACCGGGTTTAAGGAAAGCAGAGGCAAAAAAAAATAAATCTTAATTTTCCCAAAATCATATGTTTGTGAGCAGCAAATTCAAATTAAGTCATGAAATCAAATTACTGCCCAGTTGTATTAACAAGATTTATAAAGAGGGTTTATAAGCGGCAACAGGATTTAAAGCTCTTGCTGCTGCTTAGAATAACAACTGGATTTTTCAGCTGATTCTATAATTCAATTACAATTAAAAACCTTATGGATTAATAAATGGCACATCAGGTGGATTTAGAAATATGAACAGATTTATTAAGACCAACTGCAGGATTTATAAACGCTTAAAATCTATACGTACTAGCAGCTTTTTCTTTTTATCGACAAAAATATAAACTGACAATGCTATTTATGGACTCACAAAGTTCATTCATTCAAGTTGAAAGTTTATCAACAGACAGAAAACAGTTGAAAAGTTTCAAAACATTAAAGGTATAGGGGAGGATTTTTTGCTCATTTTTGAAAAAGACCAATCCCTCTCCACATTAAAAAAATGCACATGCACAACCCTGAACCCACTACCTGAGAGGGAACGCCTACTAAACCCGTGCAAGCACGAACATGCACGAGCCCATTTCTCCTTGTGCATGCTCTGTTTAAAAGTTGCTGTTTCGTGCTGGCGCAAGCTTACAGTAGTTCGCAAAACCATGTACGGAATTTTTCCACTATGTCTGGCCCTGTGGTCCTTTCCCACATGTCTCTCCCTCTCTGTCATGGGCGTTGGTTGGATTTCTACTTTGGTAGGGACACTGTTGGTCTGATGTCATCGGTCCAATGCAAAAATATGCGTGCTCGTTTTTGTATAATGACGTAAAAATCAGGGTGTATTTCGTTTAAAGAGAAAAGCAGCATTTCTTGCTACATTTATATACATTTTATAAGCACTACACACACTAGATGCTGTTTATCAATGAGTGACGCTTTACTGGCTCTGATGAATAAGGAAATAGGACTTTTTACCACTTTGAAATTACCAAAGACAGTAGGTAAATCTGTGCCTATTTAACAGAATATACTCTAAATATTTCTGCTATATGTGGATTTATACTTTTTTTTTAAGATATAGAATTGTGCAGAGATAAAACCCACTCTTTATCTTTTAAATGTTGTCTATGTATCATTAAAACAAAGCAAAATAATAGATTCAAGGGACGCCAAATAAATGTTTTGTATTTACATGTACACTGGAACTAGAAGAGGAACTGACACTGAGCATTTAATATATTAACTTCACTCTACAAGCTCTACATCTAGGCTCTAGTTACTCTGTTGAACCCATTTCATGTATTTTATTTAGGACTGAAACGATTCATTGGATGAATCAATTATTGAAATAATGTCAACAAATTTAGTAATAGATTGATCATTATGGAGTATAGAGACTCTAAAAGATGTCTTTAGCTCACAGAGAGACCAACTTAGAGCAGGAATTATACCAAAATTGTAAAAAAAAAAAATTCCATTTTAGATAAAATGTGTTTTCATCTGTCAATATTCCCCATTCCAGAACTCCTCTACTGCTGCAACAACGCTGTATTGTAAATTTTAAACATGGTATTCACATCTAATTGTTGGTAGGGACAGGTAGGTCGGTCCAAAATGTTGGTAGGGACATGTCCCTATGGTCCCTATGCAAACCTACGCCCATGCTCTCTGTCATACCCCGTTTCCTGTCAGCCTACTGTTGAAAAAACGAGCCACTAGCGCGGCAAATAATAAAAAAAAAAAAAAAAAAAAGTTGCTGTTTGCATCAATCATACAAGCTTACTTTCTAAAAGAAGATTTGCAATTTCTCCACTAGGTCAGACTCACCACCGGTAAGTCAAAATAGGGACGAGCACGTAGGACGATTGACAATTAGGAGGACCAATTATTTTGATGATCCACCCAAAAAAGAACATCCTCCACTATGCCTTTAAGTAACAGGGTATTAACTCCGATATTTTCTGGATTTGTTTTAATCAAATGAACTTGATTCAGAATCCATCAAGGTGAAATTAATATGATGGTTGGCAAATTGCCAAGAAATAGTTCACAAAAACAAATTATTTAAGTGTAGGACGGTGCTCCAAGTGGGTGTCATGCTTTTTCAGATTATCTTCCTCTTTTCTGCCAAGAAGTTACTTTTTTTCTTGCAAAATCCCTTCAGTTTCTAATAAAAAACAATCTAAGTTACAAGGACATCATGATAGGATCTCCTTTTCCTCGGGGGAAATTGAATGTATTCACAGAAAACAAACGTGTAAAACGTTACAGCCATTTATTTATTTATTTCCTGCTGTGGGTTTTCCCTTCCTTCTCCGTCAGCACAAGCAAACTGCAGGCCGAGGCCAAACACCCGCAGGGATCGACCCGGCACTTCCGCCTAACACGGGATGCGGCCCGCTACTACGCCCTCACCACACGGAGGAATACGCTTCCTGCTACCCAAATCCACAGAGTCGAACAAATAAACAGGCAGAGCTGAGGAGGAGCTGCAGATGCATTCTGAGATGTTTGGATTTCAACAAGAAATTAAAAACTTGGTGTAAGGCTGAAGCCCGGCAGACTGAAGCAATGCTGGCGAAGCCCCAATACACACACACAATCTGGGGGTATGCAGCGAAGCGAGGTGTCAGAGCCCGTTACAGGCCGCTGGGTGGACACAGCCCCAGAACAAGCCGGACAAAAGCTCTGCCTGTCTCCCCTCATTAAGTGATTTAAGATCCCATGTTCCCCTTAGTCCTTTCATCGCCGTCCAAAGTGAACACACTTAAAAAGCCCAACAAGAATGCCAGGGCCTTGCGACATGAATGGGGTAAAGAAAGCCAAGTTCATGGCAGAGGACGAGGGTCTAAAGCTGAGCTACACCAACCATGCCTATTAGTCTTTCAGCAGTTGGAGAAGAGGAGAGGGGGTGGGTCGAGTCGAGCCTGAATGCACCGAGGTACGATCCCCGGGTGGGAAACAGCAGACCCTTAATCCATTAACAGTTCTTCCTCTACTGAAGGAGCAACGCTTTTCCCATGAAGTTTAGCCGAAATGGGCCGTTTCCACATTCCTGGCTAACAAGGCCGCGCTATCCAGCGGGGAGGAGGTTAGAGACGGAAAGATGGCGCACAGTCCAAAATCAACCTCAAAAGCTGAGATACCAACACCGCTCCACAATTTATTAGCTCGACTTGATTACGGGACGGTACAGAGTTCAGGTCTGGTTCTGTCCAGACAAAGAAACAGCAGTTTGGGTCGTTTGCTGCTCTGGGTCGTACAGGTGTACGTTTATGCCATTCCTAAATGGAAATACGCTAAAGAAACAACCATTACCAATCAATATGATCTGAAAGTAAAGAAATTATTTATTTTCTAAGTGAAGAAATGTTTCCGTGTGTAAGAAGGCTGCTGAACTACGGAAGAGGATTAGGGCCACTGGGAAAAAGAAAAGTTAACTGACTTTTAAATCTTATTTCAGTTTAGTATTTTTCTCAGAATTTGGACTTTAATCTAGAAAAAAGTCAGAATTCTGAGAAAAAAGTTAGAATTCTGACTTTTTTTCCCATACTAAACTGAAACAAAATTTAAAAATTAGTTAACTTTTTTTTGGTTTTTTCAGTGGCCCTGAATTCTCTTCCGTAGCTAAACGTAATGGAAGTTTTAGCAAATTCAACCCATATCAGGTTATGAGGAGCTCCATTGCTATGGAGTGAATTTCATTCCCATTATTTTATAAAAAAAGAAAAGTATAATGGAAACTTGAAAAAGCATTTTTTGTTAATTGAATGAACAAATCCAGAAATCCGAATCATAACTTTTTAAAAATATTTAATTTTAAAAAGGTCTTGAGTATAAATGTTTCATATTTTTTTTGTTTATTTTTTTTTTACAATTTTATATTTTTGTTTTTCAGATTGAATTTTACGCATTACATTCTTGTCAAATCACTCTTAAGAAACACTTTTACTAATACAATGTTCTTATGTCCAGGCAGACCAAACGCGTATTTATTCACCACTAAAGTCAGCCCTTAAAAAACAGAAGGGAACATTACCTGTAAAATAAAAGTTTAAAAAATAAAAAAAAAAATTTAGTTGAGCTTAATTTGAAAAATACACATTTGAATAAACAAAATGGAAATATTATAAACTAAAAAAGTAAAACGTGAAATTTAAAAGTTTTAAATCTGTAAAAAAAATAATTTGCAAATACAAAAATAAAATATAAAAAAAAGACAAAATAATTCAAGAGAAATAATTGAAAAATAAATCGTAAACTGCAAATTTACTCTCTAAATCTTTTTTGATTAATTTTTTGTAACTTTTTTGTTTCCTCTCAGGATTGCATTTTGTTCTTTATAAAATGTGTTCTTTGGGACAGTTAAGGGGAAAATTCACTCCATACATCTCAGACTACAGGTAGGGAGGTTTTAAGAGGACAGTGCTGCATCTCTGGGGTGACTGCTTCAGGCGGAAGAGACCAAATTTACAGTTTGTAGTAAACATAACGGCGTTTCATCTCCAACTTCTCAAACAGTCCATCACTCATGGTGCAGGTGTGATGATTTGGGGGCTTGTAGCCACAGAGTCTGTGAACCGAGTCGACCATGAATCTCTCCGAAAACCAAAGTATTCATGAGTTAAATGTAAACTCATCTGCTATGGACCTTAAATTTGGCTTCAACTCTACAGAATGACTGAAAAACCAAATAATAAAGGTGTGGTATTTGCACCATCAATGTTCAACAGCTCACAACCTTCCGCATGCTGTGGTGCATCATAATGAAGGCTAACCTTTTACTTTGATTGCAACATGTAAAAAAATAAAAATAAAAAAACATTAAAAAGTTGTTTAACTTTAGTCAAAGTAGCACAGTACCTTACAAAAGTATGAATACCCCTTAAATTAAGGATGTCAAACTCAACTTCTAAAGTTGCAGACATGTGCAAATGCTCAGTAAACGACAAAACGAGCTGTAAAAAAATGTTTGATGCAAACTCCAAAATACGCAAAAAAAAAACAGACAGAAAAGAAGTAGAAGAAATGGCCAAATGAGGTGCAAACACGTATGACGCAAACGCCAGGCAGCAGCAAGCGGATGAGCTGCTGACCACTAGAGGGAGAACAAACATGTCGGACCAGACCCTTCGCACAAACAGGAAGTCAAACTGTATCGCCGTTTTTTTTTTTTTTTTAAACGAAGTTGGAGGAAGAAAGTAGATGTTTGTCATTTTTCATCTCATTTTCACTACATTTCTTATTTCGTTGTTTTATGGCAATAGACCATTCAAATGTTGTGCATAGCTATAAAGTGGAAGGAGAATTGGTTGCATATATAGGACATGTAAAATAAGGCTGGCTGATTAATTGCAAAACACAATTTTCAAATTGCAGAGGCACAGATTTCACCAAGCCTGCCATAAAAAAATGTTGTGATGGTGGACAGTCACGTACGGAAGAGGGTTAGGGCCACTAAAAAAAAAAAAAAAAAAGTTAACAGATTTTTACATTTTATTTCAGTTTAGTATGGGGAAAAAAGTCAGAATTCTGACTTTAATCTCAGAATTCTGACTTTTTTCCCAAATTCTGACATCTAACAAACATGTTAGCATCAAGCCATAGCCATGTCTGTTTTTTAGAGACTAGCTCTCTTGTTTTTTAATGACCTTCTGCTCCTCCATTAATGAGGGGACCCTTCGGGCACGTAAAAAGTTGCCTAATTCCGTCATTTTCCACCAATGTGTGTCACTGGCCACCTCAAACAACTCACATCTTTGTCAGTGAATTTGAGTGCTCCACATCTCTTCCTTAATGGTGCCCATCTACATTAAGATCCAAAAGATTAAAAAGATTAAAGTCAGAATTCTGAGAAAAAAGTCAGAATTCTGGAAAAAAATCTCTGAATTCTGAGAAAAAGTCAGATTTCTGAGATTAACGTCAGAATTCTGAGAAAAAGTCAGATTTCTGAGGTTAAAGTCAGAATTCTGAGAGAAAAAGTTAGAATTCTGAGATTAAAGTCAGAATTCTGAAAAAAAAGTCAAATTCTGGAAAAAAAGTCAGAATTCTGGAAAAAAAAAATTCTGAGGAAAAAAGTCAAATTTCTGAGGATTAAAGTCAGAATTTGAAAAAAGTCAGAATTCTGAGGGAAAAAAAAAAAGTCAGATTTCTGAGATTAAAGTCAGAATTCTGAAAAAAAAGTCAGAATTCTGAGATTAAAGTCAGAATTCTGAAAAAAAGTCAGATTTCTGAGATTAAAGTCAAATTCTGAAAAAAAAGTCAGATTACTGAGATTAAAGTCAGAATTCTGAGAAAAAAGTTTTTCCCATGTTAAACTGAAATAAAATTTAAAAATCAGTTAACTATTTTTTTTTTCAGTGGCCCCTAATCCTCTTCCGTAGTCACCTTATTGTGGGAGTATGAGGTTGCAAATCTAGAAGCACCACATACGTCTGGGATGCTTCATAGAACGGTCTAGTTAAAGTCCGACATTCCCAGGCTGATGTTCCCAGTACGATCTTAATGAGGAATGGGCATAAAATCTGGGTGGGTCCTCCCACTGGCAGAAAAATCTACAGTTTTAATGAAGCATCCCAGAGGTCTGACTTTGGTTTTCATGTATAAGAGATAAAACTTAAACTTGTAATGTCACAATTATCTAGAGAATTAGTGAAAAATAGTGAATCTGCTAAAACATTGTGTTTAACTGCAAAGCAAGACTGGGATTGAGAGTGGACAGAAAACACAAGAAAGGCACTTTTTGGATTTGCAGAGAAGCTGGTTTAAAGCAGCCAAGGTCCAATTAGTGGTGGTATACCATGTGGGATCCAAACATTTGTTTACAAGGAGGCTTTCTTTCCTCCTCCTGCAGCTCGATCCCGCAGGAATGAAGAACCCTGGTCAGAATCCATGGCGGCGCTTCAACAGAGTGGGTGTGGCCTCGCTGCACAAACCCCCGGGCCTTTTGACATTACGCCGCACAACCATGAGGTCAGAGGAAGGCTCTTTCTTCACTGACACAAAGGAGTGATTTTTCACTCGCCCCGTGAGAACACTGGCAAATAATGGACTTTCAGGTTCCTGGTCTCACGTTCGGTTTCACACGCGTCAACTCCATTCTGGAGCCGGAACAAAAGGGGGGCAGGAGGAGAGACATCTGTGGGGAGGGACTGGTGTGCCCAGGACATGCCATGCAGCGTGGCTCTGGTGAATGTAAATGCCAGTTTAGGAGGGGATTGTTTCACAGAAAGTTGGAGCTGCACAAACTTTAAAGAAACACCAAGACTTCAAATTGGGATTTAAAGCTACAACCAGTTTAAATCGCAGTTTTGAAGCATTTTCACTTGGAAAAAGAAAGATCCTGTTCAGCTTAATTGATTGATTGATTGATTGACTTTATTGATCTCACAGTGGAGAAATTTACTCATTACATCGTCTCAATAGTCAAAAATAGGAAGAAGGAGGAAAAGGTGCACGGAGGGGGGATATGCAGTATATAGAGTGATATATATATATTATATATACAGAGATAGATGAAAATTGTACAAATAAACCAAAGAAAAACATCAGAACAAACAAGTTTTATTTAATTGTTTCCGTTTCTTTTTTTTAAGTAGCAAATGAATTAAATTCACTGGATTTATCCTCTGTATGTAACATTACTCTATTTGTTTCATTTTGAAGTAAAACTTAAAAAATAAAGAGCCAGAACTGGCAATTTGTAAAAATCTTTTTTTTTTTTTAACCAATGATTAAAAAAAATGTAGAGCTAGATGTTTAAAAGTTTTCATTTTGTAACTTAGCTATAGAAACAAAGAAAAGTAATAATCTATGGAGTCAAAGCCAGAAAAGTTAGTGACTTGTGAATAACAATACAAATAGTTGAAGAAGAAGAAGAAGAAGCTAGTTAGCTAGCTAGCTAGCTAGCTAGATAGATAGA
>JAGKQL010000022.1:2327434-2357346 GCA_018398635.1 Cyprinodon brontotheroides | reverse complement strand
TCTACTTTTACTTTTATACTTTAAGTAAATTTACAAGCCTGTACTTTCTTACTTTTACTTGAGTAAAGAAGTTTAATCAGTACTTCCACTTTTACCAGAGTATTTTTTAAAACAAGTATCCTACATTTTTACTCAAGTAGCGGAAAGTGAGTACTTTTGCCATCTCTGATGAAAAGGAGTATACTAAAACATAATATCTTTGGATGAGGATCCACCAATTGTCAGGAATCAAAATGCACAGGACGTGTAGTAAAATGTTGTTTGAATCAGATTTCCAGTGGATTAATGTCAGAACCAAAGGCTCCATAACAAGCTCCATCTGATATCAGAGATCTGATTTGTTCCTTATGTTTCCCTAACAAGAACGCTTTTGCTCTCTCAATCTGCGAGGGTTTTACTAGTGGTTCTACAGAATTTCTATTAAGTAGAATGGGAGACAGATCTTTTTGTTTTAAGGCTCCTGACAGGCTTAACTAACTACCAGTAAGAGGGAAACAGCTGAGAGTTACGACTGATCTATCTCTATACTTATGCTGCTACCTAGAAGCCCAGACTGCTGCTTGGAGGGGACATAAGGGGGACGTTTTTTCATAATTCTGCTTCACTCTATTTTTGCATTATTTGTGAGTTAAAACCACAACTTTATGATCTCTCTGCTTTTTTCCCCATCATAGTATATTCATCTGGATTGGTTCTGTTTGGCTGTGACACAAACTTGTAAAGAAATATCAGCTGGGCTGCTGCCATCAACACATTCGGTTATAGATGGCAGAGTTCTGCCTGTTTTTGAGTACATTATCCTATTTCTCTCATAGCCAAATCTATGGACTCAGCTTTCCCTGTGACTTCGCATTAACTTCATCTTTCACTCCCGTCTGACGAGAACTGCCTAAAAGCTTTGTCTCCTTAACTGCATCTGTTGTCCTATGACAGAGTCACCTGTTGGAGCCATTTCACTGTTTACGTTTCAAAAGTATTTCTGGATCGTTGCTTCTATTCCCTTTTGTCTGTAGCCCCATTTACACTAATCTTTTGAAACCATGACGAGAACAGTAACCGACATAACTGTTGACTATAAATGGAACACAACTGAACTGGACCATGTCAGACAGAACCGAACAGGGCTAAACCTACGTACTGCTCCAACAGTAGGGCTCGGCACGCAGTTCAGTTATTGTGGCTCTCCCGGTTCTCTGATGATATTAACAAAAAGAGCGAAAGCACCAAGCTGAGCAAGCGTCACCACCTAATTAGTAAGCTGACTTTCATTTTTGTGTGGAATTTTACAGCGTGTCCAGCTTTGCAAGTCAAAGATTTCTTCACCTGTTCCCTGTTCACAACACAAACTTCTTCTAAGCCTATCAACAATAAATGGCATCAAAAGAGTGTGGTGCGACCTGGGATGATGTTGAGACCAAGAAGGATCATCGAAATCTGGGCAGAGGATGCTAACTAGGTAACCCGACTCCGCCAGATGGAATTGCTCCGCATATCCATCCTGGAAACCTTCCGTTAAGTAATTTTTGGGAAGGGGGCGAAAATACTTGGTTAGCTGATTGGCTATGTTGGTGATAAGAGCGGGCCCCAAATAAAGCCGGCCTCAGATCCCGCGAAGCATACTTGCGGCGTACTAACAGAGCAGCAGCGACGAAGAGGGAGCCAATTGATGCTAAGACGGTCAAACTCTTGCGCGAAACCAGTCGAGGAGAAGAGCAAAAACATCGCTACTTCCTCTGAGAAAAGCCTCCAGAGCAGTGTGCTGCTCTTCTTTCAGTGAACCATACTCTGTAATTCCTATAAAACTTTTACTTTCCGATTAGCCAGCTAGCAGCTAGTTTCAGCATGCATTTCAAAGCATAGCCATGTGTTTCTTTAGCAGACTGAACTGTGGCTGGGTCTGGATTCGCACCTCGGCTCAACCTTGCCCCTCCCAAGAAGCCAGCGCTGATTGGACGTTAGTTTGGTGAGCGGCTCCAAATTTTCTTTAATCAGCGAGTGGCCAGAACTGATTAGAAAGTTAAATCGCTGAAGCGCGAGAGATCAGGATGGTGAAGATGCACGAAAGAAACTAATATGCACCTAAGTTGAGTGAGAACGTGTTATGGGCACCGTCATTTGTGGTTGCATAATTCCCGTCAATGAGAGCTGTGGTATTGTGGACCGCCGAAAGGAGGCGAGGAACCGGGCTAGTGTGACTTGTAAATGGTCGTAAAAACCAAGCTCGGCAAGGTTACCTGATCCAAGCTCGGTCCGAACTCAGCGGAGGGGTAGGGTGAATGGGGAATATGTTCCTTTTGTCTGCTTCTCCATCCTCGAAGCAGAGGTGGGAGATGTGGAGTCAACAAGTTGTCTCTATGCCATGTGTTTGTTTGCACAATTCCATTCACTGTGTAGATTGGACTCACCTGGTTCGGTGGCTGGATAGAACAAACACATGAAATGGAGATGAGTTGTTGACTCCACATCACCCACCTCTGCCTTGAACTCACAGTTACCCATCTTCAGAAGGCTCACACGGGCTGGTTCTGCTGGAGGCTTCTTTGTGTTAAAAGATAATTTAATGAAAAAATGCAGGCAAATATCTTCTGTCGTCAAATCCTCAGGAGGAGTGAATCCTCCAAAGTCAATAACTAGATGCAATTAGCTGGTTTGCCTGCTTTTAACCAATCTGACTGGATGATCTGACTGAATTGTCTGTAAGCTGCATTGAGATGTGTTATGAGTTGGTGTTATATAAAAAAAACTCAATTTAATTGGTTCAAAAGGGCAAGAGGTTCCTCCTTGAACCTCTTGTTCCTCCTTGAGTCAACGAAAGAAAACAAAAGAAAATACTGAAAATGTATATTCCAGGGTTTATACAGGAATGAGTAACTCTTATTTAATGCTCTTTTATTGCTCTTAGAAATAATTTTAATGCCATCAACAAGTACCCATGACTCATATATACATGGCAAATTCCTTCATCTTTACTGTTGGCAGGCTGCAATTCCTCGATTTCTAGCCACTTTTGTTGAAGTTTGCATTTCTCTAGCTCAGGGGTCACCAACTTTCTTAAGGCTGAGGGCTACTTTATGGGTACTGAGTCATAGGACGGGCTACCAATACTGACCTATGAACTAGAGGAGTCGGCGTTCACATGAACTTCATAGCAATAATAAACATATTTCTATTGTTTCTTTTCATTTTTTAATTTGCTTTTAGATATTCTCATTATGAAATCCATATAAATCCTCAAATGTTCTTATTGATATGATAAAATGCTTCATAAATGCTTCAAAATAAGAGCTTCAGTAAAAATTAACATTTCAGATTTAGTCCACTGGTGAATTGTTCTGTTTTCAAAGATGCTGAGGAACCCATGTTGTCCTTGAGGGCCTTGGTACGGGCACCGTTGGCGACCTGCTCTAGCTTTTTCTAAATACCGAGCTTCTTTTCAAACATCACGACTTTTCACGATCAGCAGGAAGCAGTCCTGCTCAATAATATATCGCAATATATTTACAAATATATATATCGTTTAACAAATTGTTTTTATAACGAATTTTTTTTCTAAATAAAGCATTTTGCATACCCAATGATAATCACGATGAATGAATTTTAATGCCAATTCAGGCATTAAAATTCGTCGCTTCAATAATTATTTAATGAGCTTTTAAGGATTTTTAATGACCCGCAGAAAACACTGATATTCCTTACAGGAAAATTCCGTTTTGCAACACATTTGGCCCATTTTCTGTCAGTGTCAGGATGAAATCGAATGATCAACACCAAAATTTTTGACAATTGGTCTGTCTCTGCTTTTGGCTCATGCAGAGAATCCCCCTGGCTGCTTCAGAATGGCTTCCAGAGTGCATGTCCGATAATGTCCTTAAAACAACCTTAAGCGTTCTTTTTTTTTAAAATAATGCTACTCACGAGATCGTTCAGAAGCGCTGTTCAATGGCGTTCAAAAAAAAGTTTCGTAAAGAAGAAAAACCGTTCCTGTCTTGTTTTATTTAGCATTTTAGTAACCCATCCCGCATTGGGTTCTGTTGGATCCTGTCAATATCCTTCCGCCTCCCGTTAGAATCGAGGAAATGCGCACCTGTTTGCCACTTAGTTGTAGGCCGGTACATCCTCAACCGCCCAAAGTCCAATATGTCACTCTGTGTACTCCACCTTCGAGGTATTCCATTCTCTGTTTTACAGTGTTAAAAGACTCGTTAAAATCGGCCGTACGAAGGTGGATTCTTGGGGCACATAAACACTTTGGCCTTGGCGAAAAGACTACGTCGCCAACTAGTGGTCTGGAGTGTTACAGCAGCCCCATTTCCGGGAAGCGGAAGTTTATAGCGATTGTGATGTATTCCAAAAATAGTCAATGGGATTTACAAAATGCTAAATAAAACAAGACAGGAGCGGTTTTTCTTCACGGAACTTTTTTTGGGCGTCATTGAACAGCGCTGGCGACCAGGTTGAGTAGCATATTTTAAAAAGAAGCGTTTAAAGGTTGTTTTAAGGACATTGCTCGGACATGCACTATGGAAGCCATTCTGAAGCAGCAGGGGGGATTCTGCATGAGCCAAAAGCAGAACAGGACCAATTGTCAAAATTTTTGGTGTCGGTGTCCATCATTCGATTTCATCCTGGACACTACAGAAAAAATGGGCTAAAAGTGTTAAAAACGGGAATTTTCCTTTAAAGAGTTTTATTTGACTATAACGCTAGGTTGAAAAATCTCTTTTGTAAATAATTATTTAATACCATATTTGCTTTCCAAATAGGGATGGGAATCCGAAAACGGTTCCTGTTGAGAACAGGAACCGCTGCCCTTTCGATTCCATGGCATCGTTGGCACGACTGGCGCTGAAACGATTCTTTTCCTGGATTCCCGCAGCACCAGACCCTAAGCGGACTTCCAGGGAGCCACGACTTTCGACGATCCGTTTTTCGCGCAAAGTTCACTGCATCCGCAGTTGCGTTGTTCGAAGCAGAATCTCTGCAGTGACTAGGCAAAAAGGAAAGCAAAAAGACAGCCTTGGAAGAACTATATATTAGAGGGAGGGAGAGGAACGAGCCAGCTGGTCACTTTGTGAATCAAGCCCCCGTCTTTTCCCTTAGCCCAGAGGGTAGATCAGGAAATCCAGCTCTATAAAAAGCTTGCCCTCCATCCCCTGCAGGGGATAGGTCGCGCCACACTGTGGTGGTGGAACAAGCAAGATACGCTGCCCCTTGCTATCTGGACTGGCTGAAAACTACCTCTGTGTGCAGGCTTCCTCCCACCCCACCTGAGAGGGTGTTCTCCACGCCTGGTGACACCTTAAGCCCTGAAAGATCCCGTATCCTTCCAGAAAAAGCAGATATGCTCATCTTTCTGCAAAAGAACTGTTAATTTTCCCTACTACTGTTTTATAATTAGTATTTTTTGTTATTTAAAAATAGGTTTATTATCCCATCATTTGTTATTAGACATTGTTGGTTATTAAGTTTTTTCTTGTATTTGTATTCATTTTTCATTTAAACACAGATGTTTTACTGCAGTTTCACATTTCCTGTGGACGTCTTGATCTTGTTTTTGAGTTTGTAAGATTGTGCAATAGTTAAGAGTAAACAAAGTTGATGCTGAATAATCCACGATGTTTGTTCTCCTTTTTCCCCAAATTGGAATCGAAAAAAGAATCGATAAAGAATAGAATCGTTTCATAGAATCGAAAAGGGAATCGGAATCGCGGAAAATCTTTTCAATTCCCAACCCTACTTCCAAAACTAGCCTCCATGTGCTCCTCCTCTAATAGAATCAAATTAAGGCAAGAGTCAACCACCCAAAATGTTCAAACAGTTGCATCTCCAGACATCTGTCTGGAGATGCAAAAATTGTGCAGCTGTGTGTCGTCTGCATAAAGATGAATCTCTGGGGAACACCATGTGATCTTTGTGCTTTGTTCAGTAAGGTTACCTACTGACACATAAAAGTCCCCGTCCTTCAAGTAGGATTTAAACCAGTGCAGTGCTGGAACAGAAAGGCTGACTCAGTCTTCCAGGTGCTCCAATAAACGATATGCAGTGTCAAACTCTGCACTAAGGTCCAGTAATACCAGCACTGAGGTTCTACGGATGTGTTTTAGGATGTGAGCAGAGTCCCCACCTCATCCTAACAGAAATATAAACAGATCTGAACCATTAAGGATCTGAAGGCCCCCACTGTCATCATAGCCGCTTGATTCACCATCCACAGCAGGATCCATCACAGAATAAAGGTCACTAGAGTAAAACGCAGGGACAGAAATCCTACATGAGGAGGAATCCCTTTATTTGTATTTAAGCGCTGATATCATTAAATTAATCTCTTTAATAGTACCAACCTGACCGCATGATGAAGGGCTAAAAAATCTGCAAAAGCAACAAATCCTTGATATAAAGGAATTCCAGAACATGTCATAAAATAATTTCTAATAATTTTAGGCTCCAATAAATCCCTTTGAGAACAATTAGCCATGAATTTAAGAAGCATTGGACAGAGATGGAGAGGCTTTTAGAATCAATCTAATCTCTATAATACTGCACTATAACCACAATAACTCCTGTAACAAACACTGTGCAACTATATTAGAGTTTTTTATTTATTAGACTCCTGCAATATTCTGTGCAATATGCTGACTGTGCAATATATGTGAATAGAATAGCCACTACCTCATCGTTGTTCCTTACCTACAACACTTTAATGTAAAAGTCAATCCACCTGTATATAAGCCATCCTGATTGTGCATATGACACCTCAAATCTCTATGTTACTCCCTTGTATTTTGTTTCTTATT
Organism: Cyprinodon brontotheroides; assembly: GCA_018398635.1. NCBI lineage: Eukaryota > Metazoa > Chordata > Actinopteri > Cyprinodontiformes > Cyprinodontidae > Cyprinodon > Cyprinodon brontotheroides. The sequence goes on along the minus strand of JAGKQL010000022.1, from coordinate 2,350,552 downwards.
TTTATTTTTAAAATTTATTTTTATTTTATTTTTATTCATTTTTATTCCTAATGCATCTTTTCCTCCTTGTTTGCACCTTCTTTAAGTACTATGCAGAGGTGGAAAGAGTACTAAAAAATTGTAATAGAGTAAAAGTATCTTTACTTTGCCTAAATTTTACTCAGAGTAAAAGTAAAATTACCCATCTCAAAATTTACTCAAGTAAAAGTACAAAATTACTTCATTTAAAATGTAATTTGAGTAAAAGTTACTTAGTTACTTTGAGTTATTTAATGCAAAAAAGGATGAGTCATGAATCAAATTGACCACAAGGTGTTTTAATCAATTTCAAGGCGTAGTGCAGAGGACATCTATGGAGGATAAAAAGTGCCAAAATTAAATAAATGAATACAGCATTAAATAAATAATTAAATGTGTCAATAATTAATTAAATGTGGAATTAAATAAATAAATGTGTCATTCATTAATTAAAAACCATGTCATTAATATAAAGTGCCACAATTAAATAAATAAATACAGTAATAAACAATTAATTAAATGTGTAATTCATTAAATTATTAAGGAAATAAATATATAAATGTGTCATTAATTTAATAAAATATGTCTTCATTTTATTAAAAAATATATCTAATTATTTCAGTGTTACATTTAATTATTTCATGGTCCTGTCAATCGCAGTGCATCGAAACCATTAAAAGAATCTGTCAAACTCTCACTCCATCAAAGTTAGGGGGCGGGGTTAACGCTTTAATCGAAGTCTCTGTAATCGATTTGCTTCGGGCTTTAATGTGCAAGGTGACCTCAATCAGGTGTTAGATAACCGCCCTCTAACTCAAACCTCAATCACTGAAAAATAATAACACCCCTGAATTATAGATTCTGGAAAAGGCTTAGCATAAAAAAATACTGCACAAAATCTAGAGGTGCAATGAGCTGCCAAATGCAATACCTCTCAACTCCAGAGGTCCAACCCGCTTCTCCACACAGACGCAGCTCTCCGCTGTCTCTCCTCCCAAATTGTAGCTGATCGCAGACAGTGCCGCCAGACAGGAGGCCGGGCTTTGTTTTGTGTTTTCTATGAGTCAAAACAACTGCATTGAAGTTTGACCCGCTTAGTAGAAGCTTAGGTGTCTTGAACGCTTAGAGACCCTTTTTTCCACCTGGATCTCCGCTCGCACGGCCCTCGCCATCCCTCCGTCGCCCGGACTGAACTGCGCCCCCACTTCCTGCCGCACGCCGACGTATCTAGACCCTATGTGTATGCGCCAGACCACGCTTCAATATTTAGCAGAATTTAAAATGTCCGCATCAAGCTCACTGCAACACACTGCTGCAGGAGTATAACCAGGAAGCGAGGTGCTGTAGGAGGGCAAAACCAGGTTTAAGCGCCACCACCGCCTTGCGGGAGGAGAATTACACCCAGGGAGCCAAAATGGATAAAATAGACCTGAGGAAAAAAAAAAAAAAAAGCATGAATCAGTTCGCTTACTTGAGGGCGTGTCGATGCATTGGATCGTCGGCGGCTGTTGGATCGATGCAACGATACAAAAGCGATTATTATTTACACCCCTATTGACTGACTGACATATGATCATCGTAACTTGGCAGGAGTTTTTCTCTGGGACTTCCTGACCAGTGACAGCAACATTAACGCTAAGCTGGCCGCAACCGGCTCAAACCAAACCTTGTGGTTCTTCCTGTGACTGAGGACTAGGAGAACGTTACTGGCCATTACGCTTTGTCTAACCTGGTAACTAATCTTCTGTCTCCTCGTTTCCAGAGGTTCCTGCCCTAGTCACTGACACCACCCACAGCAGTTTCGTTTAAATAAACTGTGTTAAGCTTTCACACTGGTTGTCTGGTTTGAATTCTGGGTCCATCTGTTCTAATCATTACATGCAGTTGACTTTGGATGGCATAAAAACAACTCCAAACCATTATCTGAGGGGTAGACTTTAAATGTTCAGTTCAGTTTATTTTCTCAGACGCCTAAGGCATAGAAAACAAAACAAATCCAAAATGTTCACAATGTCTGAGTCTGAAAAGGAATGGGTAGAATCCACAGCTCATTTCAACCAACCCGGATGCTTCATAGACAAAATTAGAATCTGAACAAGAATAGAATATTTCCTAAGGCACTAGACTTTAGTTTTTTACAATATTTTCACCCAAATTACAATTCTCAGTAGCTGACAAATGTTTTTCATAAATATTACAATAACAATAAGCTCCTTGTACAACAAGAATATTATAGAGCTTTAAAAAAAAAATTTGAAGTCTTTTAGCTCTAAATTCGGTATATTTCATCTGTTCACCCCAACAACAGAAACAAAAGTGACGTCAGAGATCTCTCTGAACGCCTTTAAACCAAAAAGGTCCGTGCCAAATTTAAAAGCGGAACACAGGAACCTGCGAAGCGTGACGGAAACAGCTGCAGAACCAGCAGCCTGAAATGGAACAAGCACACCTGATTGATGCACACCTGTTAAAAAGGATGAACCCTGAGCTCCCTGGAAGCAGCCTGAACCCCGTAAAGCACGCTGAAGCCAGGTCAAGGGGCATGCTTATGTTTCTGCATGTAAGCATGCATCTTGTAAGTTCATCAGGGGACGCACACACACACACACAAACTGGCAGGTCTGCATGTTGTGTGCGTGTGCATCAATGCAATGATCCACCTCACCCAGGCAAGACTAATCCATGAGCTATAATCACCTCATCTCCCCTGCTAAAGTGCCTGTCCTACTTCATTTACGCCTGATAGACGTCTGTGTTCCCCAAGACAATGGAGTCATTATAAATTAGGCTCTGCCAGAACAGCACACACAGCCTGGTATTTCTCGTGGCCTCATGAGTCAACCGTCTCCCTCGCGCGCACACTTAGCAGAATATGATGTCTTTTGAATTTATGAACAGCGTCTAAGAAAGATCTGCAGCGAAGACGCCCCGTCAGAGAGCCTCTGAGTGTTTTGGCTGCAGCCTTCTTCCATTAGCAGCTGGTAAACAGTCTGTAATCACGTTCTACTCGGTAAAGAAAAATCCATTTTAATAATCTTGCAACTAAAGAACGGCGCAAACGGCCTCTTTTCATTACAAATCAAATGCGGCGCTATTAACATCTGGGCTGCTTATGTTTTGATGATTAATTCTTCCTTTGTGGGAAGTGCATTAAGGAAGCGTCGCTGTTTGCTCAGAGGATTCGTAGAAAAACACTCAGAGGTTTGATTTTCTCTCTAAATGAATTAAAAACGAATCAAAAACTCTATAAAATATAGACAGGAACTGCTCTGCCTGTTTTGCATTTGTAAACAAATCCAAGCAGTGCGATTTCTCCAAAAGTAAACGGAGCAATACATCAGATCGTTAACAGTTTTTGAAAGGCTAGTGCCCTGGGTGGGTGGCTTAAAGATTTCTACAAACATTTAACAAAATTAATAATTTAAACATGTTAAGGGGCTCGGATAACCTGACTCCGCCAGATGGATTTGCTGGAAACCTTCAGTTGAAGTAATTTGGAAAAGGGGAAAAAATACTTGGTTAGCTGATTGGCCTATGTTGGTGATAGACGGGCCAAATAAACCAATCAGATCAACGAAGCATATGGCGTACCCCAACAGAGCGGCGGCGAAAACACAACCCACAAGCCAGGCACAAGCCAATTGATAGATCAAACTCTTGCCGAAACCAGTCGGCAGAAGAGCAAAAATGTCTTTTCCTCACGAGAAAAGCCTCCAGAGCAGTGTTTTGCTCTTCTTTCAGTGAAGAAATACTCTGCAATTCCGATAAAACTTGCTCGATAGCCACGCATAACGCTTAGTTCTTTCATCGGCTGAAGCCGCCATGTTCTTTTAAGACTGAACTGTCGCTAAACTACCAGCTTCTATGCCACACCTCAACCCAGCCTCAAAGCCAGCGTGCTTGATTAAAGATTAAGTTTTGGTGAGCGGCCCCAAATTTCTTTGTTCCGGAGAGTCTCCAGGATTGATCTGCAGAAGTGAAACCTTGAAAGCTTCGCGAGATCAGGATGGTCTCCACGAGCTAAGGCTCGGTTTTTCTATAAACAACTTACCACACTGTCTTACCATACAAAGAAGGAACCTGTACTTTTATTCGTGGTGTATCCTTTTGTCTCCCTTAATAACAGTTGAGCTATAGTGAAAACGTCATTTTTGGACTATGCTTTCAGCGACTTTTTCCCTCATTGTTCGACCTTGCGGCTTAGTATAACAATGCGCTTTACCTTTGGACTCCTTACATCTAACGGCCACTAGGGTAATATCTAAATCTATGGATTTTACTCATCCTACCATGCTTTTGACTTAGCTTCAACACACAAGTATGGTGGCCGTCGCATCGCGCTGAAATCGTGCAGAGAGGTTCTCCGGAAGCAGTGGTACCTGACATGGAACCCACAGTGAGAAAGACGGACATTGCCAGAGCAAAGACAGTTTGTTTTAAACATAGAAAACCTGCGGCTTATAGTCCGGTGCGGTTTGTATATGTACAAATCATGCAATTTAGCTTCTGCGGCTTATATTCAAGTATGGCTAATAGTCCTAAAAAATTTACGGCTATTTCAAATCCTTAAAACTCACACCTGAAAGAAAAGACAATTAGAAGTATTTTATTGATAGAATTACTTTAGTCTTTTGGCGCTCAGACCTCGGCAGGAAACGTTAGCACTGAATTTGACTTGAGATGCATAAATAGGAGTAAAGAATAGCGATGTCCCCAAATAGGGCAGTCCGAAACTGGTGGTGGAGTGGAGAGGATGAAGTTGGTCAGTCCATCACTGCTGGCTGGCGAGACGGTTTGCTTGAGCTGTATGCAGAGATCCAAAGGGCTGCATGAGCTGAAACTAGTGCTTCACTAGGGGACCTGGAGTGGACTTTAGAAATCCAGCTTTGGATAACAAAGGTTGCATGATGAGCAAGCATGAAGCGACTAGTATGGAGAGGAAAAACTCCCCTTTGGGGAAAAAAACCTCTGGCAGAACCAGACTCAACATGGCGGCCTTCTGCTGAGGCGTTTTAGGTGAGACAGGGAACGCAGGTGCCTCCGGCTCACAATCGACTCGCCCTACCGCTAGCGGTCGCGATTGGAGTGCGGCGCGCGAGTGATAGTTCAAGTGCATTAAAAGAGTGCAAACCTCTCTCACCGGCTGCTGACGTGTCCCGGCCAAGCGTTACCGAGACACTCCGGCGCTGCAGAAAATTCAGCAAGAAAGCTATCCCTGCTGGCGGCGCGCAATGAGCCCTCCGCAACAAGCTCCTCGCAAAGACTCTTTGTATTAGCCGTTATCTATTGATAGTTACGCGAACTCGCGAACTTCTGTTCTCGCGAGCTTAAAATCTCCGGACCTGTTGCCGGAGCCGCACCGCACCGTAGTCAAAAGGCCGGTTGTGAGAGGTGGGTGTGCGGGAGTTTCGGTCTCCGTCGGCTCGGTAACTGCACCGGAGCCAGTGTGAGCAAGGGGTAAGAGTCTGGGAGGATTGACTCTCTGATGAAACTTTAGCTAGGATGGTGGAGAAGGGGATGGAAGTGGAGTTAAATCGGGCTTATCTGAATCGTAGTCGCGACATAGCGCGACCACTGCCTGCTGTCTGGTCTTGGTTCTGTTAGGTTTTTACTTTGCTGTATGTTTTCTAGTTTTATTGGTTTAATTACTATTTTGTTGTACTTTCGGGATATATTTGAGTTCTAAGGTTTTTATTTGTTGCCCTCTAGTGTTGGTCTCCTTTTCCCGTGCTCCTTCCTTGACTGCTCTCTTCACACCTGCTCCCAATCTGCTCGTTAGCCCAGTCTTTGTTCAGTCTACCATAAATACTCTCCTTATGCAGGTCCTCAGTGCTGGTTCTTGGTCATACCTCGTCTTACTTCGTCCTTCCTGGTCTTACCCTGGCTCCTCGTGATTGTTTTCCCCTGATGCTTCCATGGTTCTGGTTTGTTTTACATTTTAAGTTGAATTTTTGGATTTTTTTTTTATTCCTGCCTCTGTTACCTGTGTTAATTAATTAATAAAACCTGCAAGAACTTACCTCTGCCTCCCCTGCCTCTGCATTTGGGTCCAAAAACCACAACCAAACCTTGATACCTGCGCTTTGGGTAGCAGACTGAGATGTGGATTTGGAGACCTTTTAAGATGAACTATGGATGCTGATTGGCCCCCAATGGAGGCAAATAAGGGTAAGTAATCTATCTTCAGTTGAACTTCCTCCTAGGCTCCATAAATAAAAAACGCTGGACGTTTACATGGACGTTAGCAAAGACATTTGTTTTGGACGGCATGAAGAAAATGTGATCTTTGAGAAATATTTTTAAAATAAGCAAATTAGAAAAACTTGAAAAAGAGAAATTTAAAAAATCTGATGATATATAATCTATAAAAAAGTTTGAATATACAAATACAATATCAAACAAAAATAAAATACGAGAAAACAGCAAAGTTACACAAAGCTAACTAAAGCTTTTTAGTGTTTTAATTCTCATTTCTGGGTTGCATTTCTTTGCCTTTCAAATTTACAAAACTTGCTCTTTGCTTGCAAGAATCATGGAAAAAAGTTCACAATAAATCCTTCCACCTTAAAACCAGGCTCTATGACTGCTCTGGTCTCTGCAGCACAGCTGGACACGGCTACAGTCTCTTAACAGTCAGTCAACAAGCTTAACTCTGCTGGTTTCCAGTACGGTATTCAGAAGAAAAGCACTGGTGTTATTGAAATAAATGATGCGTTAGAAACAGACCGAAGAGTCTCTCACTTCCTTTTCTTGCTATTTCTTCTTGAATCCCATCCTCCTGTTCTCATAGGAGAGTAAATGTTTAGGTTTCTCCCAGAGGAGCCATATTTAATCCTGATCTTCCTTGTCTTCTTCGCTCCAGGTCCGACGCTTCAGCGTGACCCTTCCCAGCTGGCTCCAAACAGCATCCGGACGCTAAGCCTTAGAAGAAGCAATAAAAGATTTGCCGGGTGTTGAAAAATATACAAATGAAGGTGAAATAGGAGTCGAAGCGAAGGGGTCGGCGGGGTGTGAGGAAGATGCATGATGACAGGTTGACTCAGACGCAGAGAGACGTGGGAGGTCCGAGTTATTCCTGTTCAATCTGCTCTTGGGGTCTGTGTGTGGCACCTAGTTAAACTCTTTTGTATACGTGACCTCTAAGAAGACAAATACACAAACTCGCACAAAAACCTGAGCCTGTGCAAATGTGGACAAATCGCACACCTCAGGCTTTTACAGAGGGGAGAAGAAGGAGCTGCGCGGCGTCCATGTTTTCACAGTGATGTTTCCCTGCATGTAGGTAAGTAATGTCTGTGACCCGTGGAGCCGGCGCTGCTTAGAATCACTGAGACTGAGGCCTGCTGACACTGGAATGTGAGCTATGCTAGAAAGAGGCACAGCAGGGGGGGGTGCTATGCTTTCATATATATTAATATAAAAAAATACTTTGTTTCCTTGTTTAAAATAAATAAATAAATACTAATCCACAAATGTAATTATTCACATCTTTACTTACATTTCCCCGATGTACGTTCACATTTATGGATTACATCTAAAAATATCAAACATATTTCCAATTAAAACTACAGATATTAAATAACACATTATAGCAAACAATAGCTTAAAGTCGTTGGGAAGTCATATTTAAATTTCAAATCAATCTGAATTAAAACATGTATCTAAATGTACTCTTTAAGAGACCATATTGTCCCAAAATTTAGAAAATTTCTATTTTCAAAACAATCCTGTCTTAAAATGTCTGTTATTTTATGAGGGCCAGTTAGTTCTACTTCAGCTTGTTTATATAAATTCGGTCAATCATATATCAACAGTCATCTGTCAATCAAATTTTTTCAGTCATAGCATCTTGATTCATATGTCGCATTAATATAATGAATATTGCGAGGCAAGGGCTCAAACATGTACGGCTGAAGCCTTCTACACTCAAACCAAGCTTCTGCCACCCCTCTTCCACAACATCTTCGTCCCCGCTTTCCTCCTCTAAATAAAAATGGATGATGGAGTGGTGACTCATCCACCCACTCCTGCCACCAAACTCTCCTCTTCTTGCATGTTTCCCTGCTGTCCATAGCGTTCCTTGACAGTGTCAGCTCTAAGTCACTCAATTTAGTATACTTGTCCCAATGACCCCCATTGGGAACCTAGCCAGCACTAAGTTGCTAACGGTTAGCAGGATGCTTCTGAGACACCGGCCACAACTAAACTTGCTTGCGAACCTTCCTCTACAATCCCGCCCCCTTGATAAACGACCAATCACATTCACTTTATTCACCTCGCGGAAAGTCATGCACCACCGAGAATTTGAAATGCAACTGTTGGAACAGCCGCTTCCTACCACTTTAAGTCATTATAGCTTTATCAAATTGTTCAGTTTAATCTGTCGAGGTCTGTAAGAATTTTAATTTACGTCAGCAGGTGTCAGTATTCAAAGTACAATAAAGTATCACACAAATATCAGTGCAGTTTGCAAATGTGTCATGACGCCATGAACCCATCAATAACGGACATATTACAACCCCAAGAACAAAAACTCCAAAATAATCCGATAGTTACTGTTGCCTAAATGAAAGTTTCGTGAACTTTTCGTGCTCAAGCTTACCCGTTAGCAAATAGCGCTAAACATATTTGTCCCTGCTAGCACGAAATTGTCTGTAGGGATACTAGATATTCCACCAGTAACTGCGCCCCTCCGCGTTGCGTCACGCCAACAAATGACCAATGGGATTCGTTTCTTGCAATTTGCGAGACGTGAGCTTAGCACGGGATTACGTGAGACTAGAAGGGGAATTTAAGATGGTGGCCTGGTGAAGACCGGATTAGCAAATTTTGACTATTTGAACGAACTGTCCAGGGGAAAAACAGCCGTACAACGTGTCCTTTTTTTAGTATAGGCTGTATAGCTGGCTAGCTAAAAGCCCGATAATCTGAGTAATCTATTTTTGTTTTGGTTTAATCAAATAAAGATTGTACTTTGTGCCATTCTGGGAACACTTTTTAATGTTATTTGATTTTAATATTGTTATTTCTGATGTCCAAGGATGTTTACCTTACCATATTTAAATGTCTAGCATTGTATCAATGACTTTTTAATGGCTAAAGTGGCCGCATATATTTCTGCGTTTGAGTTTGGATCTGACTTTTTGAAAAGTGCTAAAAAATATAGCCGTAGTTGCATTTTTGATTTAAGAAAAACTATTTTACATGCAGTAAATTTGCATATCCTCCACCCATAAATTGGCAAGTTTTGTAGGAAGGATCTCTCAAATATACAGAAGAGTGAAACCAGCACAACATATCTAAAACTGTCATTCTTCTGCTGGAGGTTTTTCTCCTGTTAAAAGGGAGTTCTTCCTCTCCACTGTTGCTACAAGCATGCTTAGTGTGAGGGATTACCTTCTAGTCAATGAGTCGATGCAATCAACTGGTTTTCCTTAGATAGAAAAGTTTGAATTAATTTAACGACGATCTGGTGAACTGTAAAGTGCCTTGAGATGACATGCGTTGTGAATTGCTGCTATATAAATAAACTGAATAGAATTCTATAAAAAGGTTGCATTGATGACTTCAACCAGTAGGCAAGCAGGAAGAAAAAATATTTTTGCAAGAACTATTAAATCTGCTTTAATTAGGAAGATAGCCTACTTGAAATAAAAAGTACATTTTAAATGCAAGCACAGTAAAATTCTGCTCTCAAATTGAAAATCTGAGCTTTTGATTTCTGGCAGGAAAAAAAACCCTTGACAGGTTTCATCATTAGAATATGATCTGCATATTGATGAAGACACGCAAAAAGAGGTTTGCACGTGCTGCCTGCTGAAATGTATGCATAATCACTTTGCACCTTTTTTTAAAATCTGGGCCATGGAGAGATCCAAAGAGCTGTTCCAGGCCTTCAGTAAGATGATTGTGGCAGGTCATTAGTCTGGTAAATAGTTTGCAAAGGTCTCAAAAGAATTTAAAATTAGTCTTCACACTGTACAGAAAACAGTCTACACTGGAGGACCGGTTAAGGCCGAAGCAGCACGCATTATTCCAAAGATTCGCCCTAAATCCAGACTACAAAGTTGTTTAAAGGAGCATTAAAATTAAAGGGTTATTATGGGATCTACAGCAGGTCTGTCATGCTGCCAGTTTTAAATTTAAGATCTTTGTCCAGAAAACACAAAGGAGACTGTACGATAAGTTGAACTTGGTGATTTTAAAAAACTTTAGTCCTGAGGCAACTCATATTGTCATATTCATATTTCTAAATTTCAAATCATTCTGGCTTAAAACATGTAAATAAATGTAAATCTTTAAGAGACCATATTGTCCCAAAATTTAGAAAATTTCTATTAAAAAAAAATCCTGTCTTAAAATGTCTGTTATTTTATTCAGGCCAGTTAGTTCTACGCCAGCTTGTTTACAGAAATACCAAGTAAAATCATTTATCGCTAAATAGCCATCTGTCAATCAAATTTTGGTCATAGCATCTTCATTAATATGACGCAGCTAATATATTTGCAACGGTTGAAATAAAGAAATCAGAATAATTTCCTTTCCCATTGAGTTCTGTCCCAGTGTTCACGGGGATGGACGCCTGTGTGTCTTCAGCAGGCATAGAGCTTTGAAGAGTTTCGCAATTCACGAGAGTCAAGTCCGCTCTTGGCGAGCACGCAGGGAAGATCGGACTTGACGAGAACGCCGCAGCAACGCAAGCATGCGTGATGTGTATTGGAGCAGAAGCGCATCTTCGTGGACGCCATCACAGGCAACGTTCTCTTAGCATTTTCTTTAACAGTCAAAACTATTTATTCCCCACACAAAACATTTTGAAAACAATATTTTTTATTTCTAAAGCTTAAAAACATTAAAAAAAATTACCTAACCGCAAAAAACCGCCATCAGAACAGAGCGGCATTAGTTCACACATAACTAGACCGAGAGAAGTGCACTACAGACGGGTAAATTTAGCCCTGGCTGCGGTTACCCTCGGAGGTCTGCTGGTCACTCTGGTCCGGGCCAACGTCCAGACTTTTTTTTTTTTTATTTCGCACTAACTCTGTAAACAGGCCGCCACAGGGAGGCTTCAATGTATAATGTTATCGCCTCAAAACGATTTCAAAACGTACTTTTGAAGAACAAACAGCAGCAGAAAAGGGAATGTTTAACTTAACACTGTGAGCTGTCTTGAATCAAGCTGCGGCCGCGGGGCATTCTGGGGAAGCGGTCCGTCTGAAGAACGCACAAGTCTGCTCTGATGCATGCTCGATAAAGAGGGCGGGCGAGAACAACATCCGGATATTTGACGCGATTCTCGATCTGGCGTTCACGAATTGGAACGGCACTGGCTGAGGCTGATGACGCGTGCCACGAGCACACACGGCAGGAAGCTTCAAGAACGATATATTCAGAAACGCCCATAGTTTTTAGCTTTAGTCGTGAGGCAACGAACAGAATTTCCTCCTGCTTTGTCTTTTGCATGTTTCACGACGTTGAACTGTGAAATCTCCTGCACCAACAAACTATAGAGGAACAGAAAGCAGCTGTTAGATGCAGCGCTGGTTGGGTTTCAGTAACTGATTTGGACATTTGAAAGACGTGCATGTGGCAGATGCAGAGAGAGAATGAGAAGCTGAAACATTTCCTTACTTTTAACATTGTAGTGGAAAAATTAATAACAATTGAGAGCTATTTTTTTGTTTTAAATGGTATCCTCTCAGTAATTTTAATCTGAAGTATTCCTGCTTCATGTTTCCCTCTCAGTGTTGGTGTTACTTTCTAACAGCAGAGCTACGCCGTGTCTCTGAGCTTCTCCTAATTAGCGACCGCCTGTGGAGAAGTGTGGGAGTGGGGTGACTCTGCATCGGCTCGTAATGATGGATCACAGGGATCGATTCCAGCCCAGCAGACCCTGGACTCTGTGCAGGCAGAAGGCTGTGAAATATCTGCATGTTAGACGCTTATTCCTTCATGTAGCGACTTATTCAGCTGGATCAACGTAAAAAAAAAACAAGTGTTACTGATCGATTCCTTATTAAATGTTGTTTGTAATTAAAAGAACAGGCATCCTGCTTAATAGGGCTGTTAACTGGGCTCAGTAGGAAGGATTTTTGAGGTTCACATTACAAGGATTACAATAATGGGTGATGCTAAATTCTCTTTCTGGTCACTTTGGAAACATTTTATTGATTTGGTCATTTTTAAAGAAGAAAAGTCGGTGAGGTAATCTGTATGTTTATCCTAGTTTGTACCTGTCTAAAAAAAGAACAATTATTTAAAAAGCAGTTTTACTGATGCTACTAAACTACAGACCCATTTCCAAACTACAATTTCTTTGCAAACATCCAGATAACGTATTCAAATAATCAACTTAATGTATATTTAACCCAAAATGGTTTATTTAATACTTTTCAGTCTAGGTTAAGAACCAATCTGTTATGGTTCTCCCTATTTGTGACTCTGAGTTTCTGGTTAGCAGAGATGGGAAGTAACGAAGTACAAATACTTTGTTACTGTACTCAAGTAGATTTTTCTGATATTTTTGCTTTACTTTACTACTTATTTTTTATGGCGACTTTTTACTTCTACTCCTTACATTTTGCAGACAAAATATCTGGCGCTTTCTACTCACTTACATTTTAAAAAAATTGGCTCGTTTACTTTAGTTTTTGAATCATTTCAATGGAGTTTCCGTACCGTTATTATTTTTCACGTCATCAATACCAAATTCAATCTAATTGGATGGGAATCTACGTTGCATTTGGACGCACCACTACAAGATGAATCGACAGATTCGGCGGTATTCATTGGCTTCAAAATCATTTGCAGCTTGCGGCTTTGCGTGAAGCGCTAGCGCATAGTAGCATGGACGACGAGATGATTGAAAAATGAACACAAATAGAGATCTAGTCCTATTTGCAGACATCCATTTAAAATGTAGACAACGGCATGAAAAAAGTGGTTTCTACTTTTTGCTTTTTATACTTTAAAGTAAATTTACAAGCCCTTGTACTTTGCTTTACTTTTACTTGGTAAAGAAGTTTAATCAGTACTTCCACTTTACCAGAGTATTTTTTTAACACAAAGTATCCACTGTACTTTTACCAGAAAATTTGCTGGAAAGTGAGGTACTTTGCCATCTCTGGTTTTTAACGTGTTCTGTTATCAGATTTGTTACCTGTTTATATTTTTTAGTTGGTTTTTGTTTTATTTTCCATTATATATGCTCCCTTGTGCTTGATTCCTTTCCCCTTAGATTCCTTCTAGTTGGTTCCACCTCTAGCCACCTGCTCCTTATTCCTCAGCTCATTAGTCCATCCTCTGTTCTGTCCTCCTGAAATACTCCACCTCTGCAGTCACTTTCAGAGCTGGTTCCTTGCTTGTTGTTGATTGTTGCCTATTCACATGTCACATGTTCACATTAACTTAACGTCAACTCCTGATATATATATATATATATATATATATATATATATATATATATATATACATATATCAGGATATATATGTATATATATATATATGGGAAAACCATAATCTCAGAAGTAAGGGAGTGATTTATTTGTCTGAGTGATTTATCAGTACTCTTGCATTCAGCAATTTCTTCTTTCCTTTAATCTTTCTTTTCCTAATACTTGAATTCCCCCTGCAATAGATATTGTGTGTTATAATCTCTGTCCTTACCTGTTAAGACCCCACATCTGTCTCCCCCCTGCTGGCATCTGGTCCATCTCCCTGACTCTGCTTCTTCTATTGTGGCGATAAACACAAAAAATTTGGAAAGGAAAAAAAATTGGATAAATTTTAAAAGAGAAGCAATAAAAAGTGTTGTGCCATTTAACTTTAAAGTCACTTTTACTAGAAAGACATCTTATTTATTTTTTTCCTGAATCTTATCTCTCTATTGTGAACAAAATAATTATTTCAAATATGTGGAAAGATATTATGAGCACAAAACCTGCCCAGATATTAAAGAGGGTTGATTTTATTCCAATAAGTCTGGTTAACTAGCTTAGCATAATGATATATTAGCATGGTTAACCGTGTCATTATTTACTTATTTACATGTCTAATCTGCAAACAACGTTATAAAACTTACACCTTTTGTTTGAAAAGAACTGCTACGTGTTTCGTTTCTTGCTCATGGTTTGCTAAACATCCTGATGCTCACCTTTACCTCAGCATCACCTCCATGTCCAACTTTAGCATTAGCACGTATATGCTGATGGTGCGTTCACTGACACAACGGAAAAATAAGCCGCTTTAAATGAATAACGGATTAACTGTTGTTACGGTGTTCTGTTACATGAGCATAGTCACACAGTTTTGTACGAAAAATACGCTTTAAACTTCCTCATTGGCGTGTATCATTTTAGTCATGTACAAAAAAACAATTTAATTAGTAAAATTTGCTGTTTTTTGAAGCATATTGTGATCTGACCTTAAATTGTTTTTTGTTTTGTTTTTTGGGACATGACTAAAAGGATACAAGCTTATTCTAAATTAGCTGGAGAAATTTATTGTTTGGTGGCTTGATAATAAAAATGGAAACTCTTTTGCATAAATCAAGAGAGTTTCCAAGTATGGCCATGAGTAGAGAAAAGGAATAACCTACTACCCCTGCCCTATTCAGGTTGTCGGCTGCTAAGTTGGGTTGCATCTTGCTTTTTTCACTTTGCTTTCTTGGTTAGTAACAAAAAAAAAATAAATAAATGAAATAAGAATGAAAATAAAAAGGGTTGACAGCTAGCCGGATTGATCCTGACCATATTACAGCCGTCACAGAGGAACAAAATTTACTGCCAAATTATGGCCTTATGAACGCATTGACTACCGCTTAAAGCAAAAAACGAAATCAGTTTTTCTCCAATTGACAGCAATACACTTCCGTAGAATTGTAATTTTGGTCATTTTTACTTTACGGTGAATGTGATGCTTTGTCAGTGTTGTACTGACTGTATAGATTTGTGTGCAATCGCTACAAGATGCTCATCGTGTATGTTCTTATATATTAAGCTATATATCTTTATTTGTATGTTTGTATGTATGTATATATATATATATATATATATATATATATATATATATATATATATATATATATATATATATATATATATACTATATATATCTATATATATATGCATTACCAATATGCGTTTTTATTTATTTATTTATGAAAACATAATAGAAACAACCAATCCAGCCAAAAAAAATTGGCTGATTGGAAAGTAGTGATATTTGCAAAGAAATATAAGAAATATATAAGGAATTGCAGTAATTAAAGTAAAGTATAGATAGTCAAAATTTCTAGTAAGGTAATAAAGTATTTGTGCTTTGTTACTTGACAGCTCTGTCCAAACAGGAATCATCAGGCATCACTCCACCGGTTTATTCTTCTTAACCTAATGCGTCCAACACTCTGAAACAGGACTCAATATAAACTCCTTCTATTGCTCCAGATTATAATCTTTATGCTCCCCAGCAACCAAAGCCTCTTTTTTCTGCTTAGCCTCACTGATTAGTGGGTTTCTTATGGCTACACAGCTGTTCAGTCCCATTTCCTTCAGCACCCGTTACAATGTCAACGCGTGTATAAAAAATTAGCTTACTTTCATTATTAAACAATTAAAAAAACAAGATTTAGCCCATTTTTTATTTGAATTTAACTACAGAGATTCCCCAATCCATTTTGGCTGAACATATCTGCTGATAACTGATAACGAGCCAATTCAAATACTACATGAATCTGTCATATTTTGCCATGTGAGTGAAGGTTTTAGCCTTGATTAGACTTTGACAACTTTAACTCTCATTTTGTAAATACAGACTGAATGCAGACCGAAATTTTCATTTTTTTATAGCTTTCAGAGAGTGAATAAGAAGCAGCTTAGCAGTTAAATGTATATTTCCATTTCATAAAGTGCAGCAATGATTAAATGTAATCAAATAAAAATAAAAGAGTTTATAAATATTTTCAAAAAAAGGGTAAAAATTAACACAGACATAAATATACTTTATATTGTTTATTAACAAATAAACAGAAAGAAATAGCAGTTCCATGTATAGTGCACCTGATTGGATCTCTGCTATCCGATATCAAATCACTGATATATTGATTATCGGAGCCGATATCCGATTCAGGTATCGGATCAGTTCATCCGTAATTTCACAGAATGTTTAACTTATCGTCAACTCCATTCATCCAGGATTACTTTTCCTCAAAGACCAGTGGTTCCCACTATCCTTCCTGTTTTTAGTTATGAGTTGGACAGATTTTAACTCTTTCTGAAATCTCCTGAGCTGTTTTTTCCTGCTTGACGACGCTTCTTAGACAGACTGATATTTTTTTCCATGGCCACACCATGAGTTGTTCAACATGGTTGTTTAAGAAATGAGAAGAATCTGATTGCACCAATTGGGGTTAAATAACTTGTTGCCAGCTCAAACATAATCGCCCATGCGTAATCATCCCATGGGAGGCTTCTACCTGTTTGCTTGGTTCAGGGGCGGATGTAGGAAATTTGGGGCCCTGGGCAAAACCAGGCATGGGACCCTCTGAATTGAGAAGACACCACATAAAAGAGACCCATTATACAGATCACGGAAATTTTAATAGAATAGACATGCATTATTTGTTCTAGGTTTTGTCTCTCTCTTCTTGTCCCTTTTCTTCTTGTTTTTCCTCTCTATGTTTTGTACTCAGCTGACTTTTTCATGCTGTTTCTAAAGGAATAAGAAAGATTTTTCCAAGCGCTAAAGCTAACTTAGCTAAGTGCTCCTTCCTGTGTTTCCAAGTAAAAGGCCGCAAAAAGTAAACAAACCCAGATCTGATTCTTCTTTAGCTCACTGTAGACAAGCCTCATGATCTGCTTATCTGTTCTCATTTTTCATTTGGATGAAATAATAGCTGCATGAATCATGACAGCAGACAAGATAGAGGAGAGCAGGAGGCGTTACCAATCTACGGAGCTCTTGAGAGCAGAGTTCGCTGCTTTTATATGTCGCCAAAGACTCCACTAGCAGAAAAGGTCGCTAGATTTGACATCAGATTCGATTGGATTATTGCAATTCATTATATAGAGGCATGGATAAAGCACAGATGCAGCGACTTCAATTGATCCAGAACGCAGCGGCTCGGCTTCTTACTGGAACCAGGAAGCGTGACCATATAAGGCCAATACTGGCCTCTTTACATTGGCTGCCTGTCTTTTACCGAATAGATTTTAAGATTCTTTTATTAAATTATAAAGTCTTAAATGGATTAGCTCCTCCTTATCTTATAGACCTTTTAAAATTGCGGTCTGTGTCGAGAAGTCTACGTTCAAATAATCAACCATTACTGACAGTTCCTCGGGCTCAACTTAAGAGGAAAGGAGATGGGGCCTTCTCTGTTGTTGCTCCAATTCTGTGGAACCATTTACCTCTTCAAATTAAATCCTGGATCATTTTTAAATCGCTTCTTAAAACTTATTTTTATTCTTCGGCTTTTAATTGAAGCAGTTTTTCAAGTTTTTCAAGACTGGGAGCTGATGGCAGACTTGGGGAAACAACTGAAGTTCCCAGAAAATTTGGCCACAACATAACTAAGGCCAGACGTGGTGCTGTCCTCAGCAACATCGAAGCAGGTAGTGCTTCTGGAGCTCACGGTCCCTTGGGAAGACCGCATCGAGGGAACAACGAGAGAAAGAGGGCTAAGTACAGCGATCTGGTGGAGCAGTGTCAGCTCAATGGGTGGCGAGCAAGGTGCGAGCTCATTGAGGTGGGATGCAGAGGGTTTGCTGGCCAGTCCCTCTGCAGGGTGTACAACATGCTGGGCATCACAAGGGCCAGCAAGCGAAGGGCCATCAAGGAGGCCACAGAGGCAGCAGAGGTTGCCTCGCGGTGGCTGTGGATCAGGAGAGGAGATCCGTGGGTAGGGTAGCGCTACCTGGACACAAGCTGGGGTCTGATCAACCCCGGCTGGGTCGCCTGGAGGAGAGTGTATGACGTTTGAAAGACCCGAAACACTCTATGATACCAGGTAACATCACTGATGATGTGTCCAGGTTGCATCACTAGTTGATGTATGTACAAAGCACATCCTGTTTTGTTAATTGGTGTTGTTGTCTTTCCTGTAAAGCACTTTGGTGCAGTTTTATACCTGTTTTTAAGTGCTATATAAATAAACTTGACATTGACGCGCATTAGGGTTGTCAAAAGTATTGAAACTCAAAAAGTGTCGATACTGGACCGTACAATGCGGATACAATATTCGCTTTTAAAAGTAGTACCGCCAGTGCACGTGCCACCGACCAGTGGCACCTAAGCAGTCATTCATTCAGGGGTCAGGGAATAGAGGAAAATGCACTTTCAAGGAACTGTGTGATTGAGGAATAATTCCATACATTGCTTTCTTTTTTCAGTTTCAGACTTTTTGTGAGAGGGTGCGGCTGCTGAGGAATAATTTTTGTTTTCTTAACAGGTTAGGCTAGTGTCACTGTTATGTTATTGCAAAGTATAGCCAAGGAAGGAACACTTAACTTGAATTTTATAAGGTTTTTATCAAGCTTGCTTAATATTATGCACAGCATACAACCTTTGTTGTGTTTTATTTATTACATATTTTATTTATTAATGAAAATATTTCTGCAGACTTTTGGAGTGAATTGTTTTTATCACACTTGTGGCTATAAAAATGAGGTATCGCGTATCTAAGATATTTTCCTTACAAGTATCAGTATGAGTTGAAAAGTTTAGTATCGTGATACAACCCTACTTGCGCATAGGCGCTAGGCTTTTTTAAATAAAAATTTGCTAGCGGTCTGAAGAGAGTCCCTAAATATGACCACAAAAGCACTAAGTTGGCAACAATGCTCTTTGTACCATTTGTTTTCAAATGATTTGCTGCTGGGGGGGAGCTGAGACACATTTAATATTATTATATATATATATTATATTAAGTATTCTGATGGCAATTCAGCAAAAGGATTTTTATCAAACACATAATTAATGCGCACAGACAGGAAATAGTTGTATTAACTATATGTAAACAGATTTTTATGGGGCCCCCAGGAACTTGGGGCCATAGGCAACCGCCTAGTATTGCCTAATGGTAACCCCCCCCCCACCCCGGTGTATATTGGGAGCCTAATGGTATTGAATCTGAACCAATAAAACGTTCAGTATTGACTTCATAGAAGAGGAGCTGAGTTACCAACACAGTAGAGGATGATGAGAAGATAACGAACTCTCCGAAAGTCAATGGTAACCTAATTCAATAAAAATAAAAAAAAGTTGCTCCATAACAAAATTCTATTTTTGAGGCTTTTGTGCCCATCTTTATCACATGCACTAATACTAATTATTGTAGGGAAAGCTATATTAAGAACAACCACATTCTTTCACTCCCACCAAGCAGCTTACACCATAAAACAAAATAAAAACTCCCCTATTACAGCCCCACCGTATCCCATCAGTATATAAACATAAAAATCAGCGAGTCATGAAAGATTTATACGTAGGAGGAAGTCTCAGCAAACGGTAGAAATTCCCGAGGGCATCATTCTGGTGTCTGTTTAAAACATAAAGCAACTGACTGTGAAACAATGGGATCCAAGCTGATGGGAATCTAAAAATAATGACTCAAGAACAGAACAACAGTGAGCTGTTTCAGACCTGTACGGTGGAGCCTGCCAAACAACCCAAACTTAAAGCCCAAAATAAACATGGCTTCCTGAGATCAACGTATTGAACACTTATGATTAGGAACTTAGACTTCAACATTTGTATTACAGGAAAAGTCCTGCTCATATTCCGAATTAAAATTTCTGAAAGTACTTTAATTATGAAATTATTACATACTGTTCAATAAATGATCAGTGTTTTTAATTGAGAGTAATTTCATTTGAATTTGCTTTTACCGGGAGGCATCCATGTTTGTCAAGAACACTACTGCCACCTACTGGTTTTGTGACGTCACGGTGCGGTATCGGCTGTTGATCAAGTCCCAGTGCTGTATCTGGTGTTTGTCACAACGCTATTATCCAAGTCATCTTCAAAACATTCTTCTTCTTCCAAATGTCGGCTGTCACATAACGTGGCTTTTCTCTGGCCAGAAGTTCGATGGCAAAATCCTCCCTCTTCAAGTTGGCGATCCAACGATCGAACCCGTGGTGGAGGATTATGAATTGGAAAGGTGAAATAACTCCTTTTTTTCACTTTTACCCGATGTATTCCAGCATCCAGCTGCCATGCACGTGGGCATTGTCAGTTTCACTATAGCTCTGGTGAATTTCAATTGGTGAAGTCCTCTGGAAATTGATTGCAGATGTGTCTAGTAGTTCCCATTGATTCTGCTTGTAAAGCCGGGAGAATGGCTAAGGCTTACCGCGCACCGCGTGACGTAACTGCTGGAAAGATGGCAGGAGTGGAGGTGTTACTATATTTGGGCAAAAATGGCCCTTCCCAGACTCAGTGATCTAAAGCTAAAAATATTTAAAATTTTTTTTTAAATAAATAAAAAATATATATATTTTTATTTTTAATTAATTAATTTATTTATTTTTATATATTTATTTTTATTTTTAGTTTTATATACTAGTGTGCAATGAGGTTGACCGGGCTTTTCATTATGCAAACAGTGTAACGCTTGTCAACCTGTGTTTGTAAGTTTCTTATTGAAAATTAATAAAAACATTGTTAAAAAAAAAAAACAATTTTTTTTTACTGATTAACGCTAAATTCATTAAATCACCTGAATCGGATGTATTAATTTTAGGTATAGATAATGATGCATTGATCATTCCTTGCTACCTGGACTCTTCCTTTAAAGAATCTCAGGGCAGTCACCCAGGGACATGTTGATACGCTTTCCAATGTGGAAATGATGGCAACTCAAGTTTGACCAATTTTCAAGGTGAGGAGGACATCATAACTGATCCCTGGTGGCTCAGCCAGTACACATGCTGAAAACCTCAGATTAAAGAAATAAAAGTATATGGCTGATTTTGAAACAAAAATACTCCAACTCAGTTTACTGGTAACTCTTCTTTTTTTGTGGAAAATAACCACTGTGTTAGTGTTAAAGGAAGAAAACTAAGTGGGACTAAATTCCTGACTTATATCTGCTCTGTGTCTCTCTGTGGACGGAGCAGGAGTGATTTATTGAGGGGCTGAGTGGGAGGTGACAGTGATAACTCAAGGTAATCAGTGTTTAGCAGCCATAAGGAGCCTGGCTATTGTAACCGTGTCATGGAAAGAAAAAAATTCTAACTGAAGGGATTCAACTGATCTGTGGTTCAAAGGAAACTACTCAGAATACACCTTCAACCAAAAAGCTGTTAGCTGGAGAAAATTAGGACATTGTTCCTGAACTCAGTGCTTTTTAATTTGTGCAACTAGTTAATGGTTTTGCTTAGCAGACTAGATGTTGAAAAAAAATATTTTTGTAAATTTGTCACATTTTCTATATGTGGTTTTCCATTGCAAAAAAAAAAAAAACAAAAAAAACAAAATTCATGGAAATATCATGGATGGACGGATGGATGGATGGATGGATGGATGGATGGATGGATTGATGGATGGATGGATGGATGGATGGATGGACGGATCTGGACGGACGGACGGACGGATGGATGGATGGACGGATGGATGGATGGATGATGGATGGATGGATGGATCGGTTGGATCTGGACGGATGGATGGATGGATGGATGGTTGGATGGATGGATGGATGGATGGATGGATGATGGATGGATGGATGGACGGTTGGACTGGATTTCGGATGGATGGATGGATGGATGGTGCTTGGACGGTTTGATGGATGGGATCTGGAATTCGGATGGATGGATGGATGGATGGATGGACGGACGGATGGATGGATGGATGAACCGGATGGATGGACGGGTTGGATGGACGGTTGGACGGATGGATGGATGGACGGTTGGATGGATGGATGGACGGTTGATGGACGGTTGACGGATGGATGGACGGTTGGATGGACGGATGGACGGATGAATGAATGGATGGTTGGATGGTTGGATTTATGGATGGATGGATGGATGGATGGATGGACAGACAGATGGATGGATGGACGGATGGATGGTTGGATGGACGATTGGATGGATGGATGGACGGTTGGATGGATGGATGGACGGATGAATGGATGGATGGTTGGATGGTTGGATTTATGCATGGATGAATGGATGGATGGATGGTTGAATGACGGATGGATGGATGGATGGACGGTTGGATGGCCGGATGGATGGATGGATGGACGAAGTTGGATCTGATGGATGGATGGATGGATGGATGGATGGATGGATGGATGGATGGATGGGATGGATGGATGGATGGATGGATGGATGATGATGGATGGCTGCATGGATGGATAGGATCTAAGTTGGACTTGGATGGATGGATGGATGGATGGATGGACGGTTGGATGGATGGGGCGGATCGGATGGATGGATGGATGGATGGATGGATGGATTCGGACGGATGGATGGATGGATGGATGGACTGGATGGATGGATCTGCTGGATGGATGGTTGGACGGATGGATGGACGGTTGGATGGATGGATGGACGGATGAATGAATGGATGGTTTGGATGGTTGGATTTATGGATGGATGGATGGATGGATGGACAGACAGATGGATGGATGGACGGATGGATGGTTGGATGGGCGGGATGGATCGAATGGATGGATGGATGGTTGGATGGATGGATGAACGCGGTTGGATGGATGGATGGAGTTAGACTGATGAATGGATGGATGGTTGGATGGTTGGATTTATGGATGGATGGATGGATGGACAGACGGATGGACAGACAGATGGATGGATGGACGGATGGATGGTTGGATGGATGGATCGGATCGGATTTGATGGATGAATGGATGGATGGTTGGATCTGATCTGACGAATGGATGGATGGACGGATCGGATCTGGATCGGATGGATGGATGGATGGATGGTTGACGGAACGGACTGGATGGATGATGGAATTTCGGACGGATGGAAGGTTGATGGATGGAGGGATGGATGGATGGACGGTTGATGGATGGATGGATGGATTTGAGTGGACGGACGGCTGGCTGGATCGATGAATGATCCATATATCAACCATCCAGCT
>JAGKQL010000022.1:2298851-2327318 GCA_018398635.1 Cyprinodon brontotheroides | reverse complement strand
CCATAGACCTCCATTATTTGAATGTCAGCAGACAGCAAGAAGCCTCCCAGATCTCCAGATGCATTTGAGATATCAAAAAAGTACTCCAGTGTGTTGTTCAGCATGGGGGGAGTAGAAAATGAAGGTTAATCATGTTTTTTGGGTGTACTATTCCTTTAAACTTTATTTCTCATGCCAGATACATTACTGCCGAACTGTGATACGGTGCAAGTTTATATTGAATAGTGTTTTTCAGACATTTTTTCATTCCTGAATGTTTTCAAGAGTTTTTGACTTGGAGGTGAATAATCTTTGTCAGTTAAATTCTTATGCTTTGAATGGAAATTGTTGTGAATTTATTCCATATGTGTGCAAGGTTAACTGTTTGGCCATGATTTGAGCTTCATTCACTTTCATTTATTTTCCCAACACACAGCCTGTTGGGCATGTGTTCACAGAAGCATGTATGACAGTAAAAGATATTTGATTAAATAACATTTTTTACCCCCACTCCCCTGGGTTGGGCATTTTATTAAAGTTGTTGCATAACAGTGTGCACCAAGAAAATGAAAACTTAAAAAAATATATCTTGTTACTGTGGGAAGAAAGAATTTTTTTTTAGTCAGAAATACTGAATTTAACTCTACAGGTGTCTTCCTTTTAACTTGAAGGAAATAAAGATGAAACCTTTTTTTGTTGAACCTTTTTGGCAGCATCAATTTTCACAATTTTAGTTTTAGTAGGTTTTTCTAACAGGTAATAGAGAGAGCACAATATTAGATTTGTTTTTCCTTTTTCAGATTTAAAATTATGTTCTTCCGACTCTGAGGTCGGCCATTTTACTTATTCACAAGATAAAATGCTGCAAACATCCCGCCTCCTTACTCCAGAGCAAGACCAGTGGCGCCGCTGCACTCTTCCCCCGTGAACTTCCTGGTGTCCATGGCAACATTTCAGTTTAGTATTGATTTTGCCATCTGAACTCTTTGCAGATCTTGTTATGCCTTATTATTGCCAGAGCAAAATGTCTTTCTGTATGCACCGGACTGTGATTTCAGTTTAGAGCCACACAGTCTCCATTAAGACCTGGCCTCAACCTATTTGGACCCCCGATGAAACACCCTAATGGTACCATTAAGGCAGCTAGATTGGTCGCACACGTGGGCCTGCTCACATTTACACACTCCAAGCTTCTTGTTCTTGCTGTGATTGGAGCAAAAAAAAAAAAAGAGATGGAAGAAAAACTTAACTTGGAGATCCAGGGGAGAAAAACAACCTCTGCCTGTTGCAGAGCTTGGATTCAGCCACACTAACAAGACGTGATTAAGAGAACGTATTTCCTATTAACTCAGTCTGTAGCGATCCCACTATAGAGGCAAAGGAAACAAGTTGAACAAAGACAAAGTGAGGGAGAACCCTTATTAACAGCCACAGAGGTGGAAACATAATTAAAAACATTGAGAACCTCAAGCTTGGGGAGTAATTTAGCAGAGGAGAGGGATTCTGTAAAGCCTCCCCAGCGGAGAGACCTTCATAGGAGGATAATCTAAGCACTCAAGAGAAAGATGTTTTTAAATCTCACATTCTAGCCAGTGTGCAGGCTTTCCTTTACATCTATGAGTCACATATGGCAGAAAAGCAAAGGTCAGCCAGTATAGAACTGACCTCCCAGCACTAAATTCCTATATTATTGTTAACGGCTTCTATAATTACAGAAGCCCTTTCATTGAAATACTTTCTTGTGCAAAAATAGAATTTAACTCCCTTTTTCCAGTGAACACCATTTATATGACTCATAAATTGGTATCTGGCACTCTGAAATTCACATTTGAATTCACATTTAATCGCTTAAAAAACAATGAAATAGAATATAATAGAGTAAAATAGAGCTCAGACACCTTTTTCTCTTGCAAAGCTATGCATGAAAATCTTACCTGTGTCTATGCATGTAGCAACATTAGCAGTTTGTCGTGGTTCATTTACCTTCGTTCCCTGGTCTCTAAAACAATAGGTAAATAGTTACACAAATGGCAACATTTAGTGACTGCCTGCAGGTGAGTCCCTGCTTCCTTTCACCTTTTTGGTGAAACAGAGAAGGTGTAGGAACCAGATCTGCTCGGGCCCTGCGCCAGCTGGTGTCATTACATTGTATGACTTAGACTTAGCCAACTTTAATGTCATTTTGCAGACACAAAGTCTATACAAAACATAGTTTTGTTTTATACAGCTTTCAGGCAGTAAATGAGCAAGAACTGAGCAGTGAAAAGGAACATTTCCTTTTTATAAAGTGCAGCTGTGATCTGATATGACTCGTTAAATGTTGCCAGGATGGCAAAAGATAGTGGTTGGTCTGGACAGTACAATAGCATAATGCAGTGTCAATGTGCTGTCAGGAGCACCTGTAGAGTTAAAAGTCGCTTGGGCCTGGTCGCGAACCAGTTTTGCTGGTATATGCTTCTGAAACGTCGGTCTGGAGTTTCTAGGGACACACAGCAGTTTCCCGCCAAAGCGCAAGGGGGAGCCTATTCAAGAACTTGCCAGAGCTTTGGCAGATGGTTACAAGAACTTCTTCGGCGGCACCGGCAGGAGTGTTTATTTTCCAAAACAACATGTCTGAGGCATCGTACAATTGGTTGTACTTCCGAACCTCTTCGAATCAACCTTTCGTCGTGGTTATCCATTGTTGTTATTACTCCTCGGTCTTTAAAAATGGCGCTCCCTGGCACCGAATTGAGAAGGACGACCACACAGACAGCCGAAAAGGCATACCAAGGACCAATCACAGCTGCTTTTTGTCAGCGCACCGCCGCTTGAGGTCTGCGCATGTTTGCAACCGTCCGACACGTAGTCAGGATTTTTTTAAGATGCGCGACGATGGTTGCAGAGCCTATGGATCTAGAATTGCTAGACCTGGAAGAGAAACAGATTTTGGCAGAGACCTTGACATCTTTATATAATTTATCTGAAGCATTAGTACAAGTGGTTGTACTTCCGAACCTCCTTGATTAACCTTTCGTCGTAGTTGTCCATTGTAGTTTTTACTCGGTTTTTAAAAATTGAAATAGGATGTCGACAGTGGCGTTGGATGTAGGAGTTTGCACTGAAATTGAAGGGTTGACGCTCAAGCCCCTGCTCTGACTTTCATTGTCGTTGTGTCCTTGGGCAAGACACTTCACCTGTATTGTCTACTGATGGAGGTCAGAGGGCCCGGTGGCGCCAGTGTACGGCAGCCCCGCTTCTGTCAGTGAGCCCTAGGGCAGCTGTGGCTACAATGTAGCTTGCCACCATAAGTGTGTGAGTGTGTGCGTGAAAGGGTGAACGAATGTAGTGTAAAGCGCTTTGGTGAAGTCTCCTGGCTTAAAAAAAAAGGCGCTATATAGGTACATGCCATTTACCATTTACCATAGATTTGATGGTTGCAGAGGCTATGCGTCAGACGTATAAATTGGCCTTTCGTGTGTCTAATCATCCATGAAGTTTTACCTAATGGATATTACATTGGAAAGATATGGTTTTAGTAAACTAAATAACTGGAAGACTATGATATAAAGGGCAACATGTGTATCGCTCTGGCTAGCTTGGTCAGTTACCCATATTAAGCTACACATTGTTTAACTTAGTCAACAAGAACCATCCATTTTCTACAAGTATAATAGCGGTTGTTTTCTGTTAGTTCCGATGACACCAGGAGACCAGGCTGCGTGGCGGGGCAGAGCCATGATAAAGAGCTGTAAAACTACTTCCCAAGATGGCCGCACCCACGTATACATGTGACCGAAGATCAGCTCAGAATTCACTTTTTTAAAAACCAACTATTGGAAACCGTAAAGCCTTGTTCAGATGGACACAAAACATGCAAAAAAATTTGTTTTTTTTTTATTGAATGCAAAAGTATGACAGTTTTTTGTGTTAAGTACTGACCAAAATGTTAGGAAATGTAAATACCTGCTTTGGGGAGATATTTGGTTATTATATTTTGATTCCTTTTGCAGACAGCAGGTTTTAGAGTTGCTCAGCTATTTAATAAGCAGTGTCCTCTTGTCTGTCTATTAAAGATTTCAATTATCCAGTTTTGCAGTCTACTGTATACCCTTTAGACAGTGTATTTGTTCCTCTTTAATATTTCAACAATCATGTTGAGAGAGTCCATGTGAATTTTTACCAGTGCTCTGGCCTTCCTTCAATCATTAATAATGTTTTTCTAGTTGCATGCAGAGTAGATGAAATGCCTTCCACAGGATGGAGGAAATGAAAGTCAGAAGGGAATTAAGTTAAATGACAACCAGAATGTCAAACTTGATCCTTGTCCGACTCTCCTCGCCAACGAGATCCTTTCTCTCCTTTTCTTTTCTTCTCAAGGCAGAGGTTCAGCTGGGTCTTCGTCCCCCACAGGATCCATTTAAAGACCTTGTTTTGATTTCTTCACATGAAATATCACTCCATCTTCAGAGGCCCGAGGGTGGCGTTCCCCCACTCCGACCTTTCCCTGTCAGCCAATAAAATCAAGCTTTCTTTCATCACAAGGGCCAAGAGGAAACATTAACGCAGCGTTTACAGCTGCATGTTAGACCTACAGCTATTAATCCAGAGCAACTTGATAACTTTATCTGTTTTTATTGGTTTTAGTCTTGGTATAACAATGTTCTTTAGGATTAATAGGAGAAGTTCTTGAAAAATGAGCATTTGCTCCCATGAAGCAGTTCAGATTTGGACGTGGGTGATGATATGGCGCAACATTTGTACTAACAATAATGTAACCAACAATAAGTTGGATATTCTACTTGTTCTACTATTATCAAGAACCTCTGTCTGTCAAGATGGCGACCAAGAGTGAATAAGTCTTTTTGGTAAAAAAAAAACAAAGACTGCTATTGAAAAATACCCCATACAGAAACCAGGGTGTTAATGTTTAGGGTGTTTTCAAACTTAGTGGTCCTTGAGGGCACCTTGGTGCCCACGGGCACCGCGTTGGTGACCCCTGTGCTAGTTAGATGGTCAAGGAGTGACAGCACCATAAAGGTCGTTCAAACTCTTTAGTTCATAGTCTTTAAAGCTACAATGTGTAATAATTACAGTGATATACAGTCAGAAATGTAATATATTATACATAACTATGTTATTTATCATCATCTACGAGCTCGTTATTTATAATTACATAGGAGCGGGTCTCGCAGCCATGGAGGCGGGCAGACATCTTTGCGCCACGGCAGCGCAGAGCCAACAAACTAGCGATTGCGTGAGATCACCCATTACCGAAAGTAACTACGGCAAGTTGAGAGAGATGAACTGAGACGGTACTGAAATCTATACCCCAAACAGACTAATGAAATACTATGCCATAAAATTATTCATGTAAACAAACCCTCATCACTTGAGAAGGTAGGTGATCTGCGGATCGCCGTCAGAAGACATTTTGTCCCGTCGCTTCGCCGTACTGTTGGGGAGCGGTGGGGGATGTTCATGTTGCTGCGGTTCGCAGTCTGGGCGTTAATGTTATGCCCGCTGAAAATTACACACTGTAGCTTTAAAGTCCATAGCTGACTTTTCCAAACTTTTGATTTTTCAACTGACTCATAACCATTAGTTCAGTTAAAGCTACAGTGTGTAATTTTTACCGACATCTAACGTCCAGACTGCAGACCGCGAGCAACGCGGGAACATCCCCCTACTCCCCCCAACAGTATGGCGAGAGTTGCGGGACAAAATGTCTTCCACGACGCCCGCATCACCTACCTTCTCAAGTGATGAGGTTTGTTTACATAGATAATTTTACAGATAGTATTCTCAGGCATAATACTGCCATCTATTGTTCAGTACCGCCTCAGTTCATCTCTCACTCAACTTGCCGTAGTTAGTTTCGGCGTAATGGGCGATCTCGCAATCACTAGTTTGTTGGCTCTGCACTGCTGTAGCGCAAAAGATGTCTGCCTCCATGGCTGCGAGACCCGCCCTATGTAATTATAAATAACGTAATTCTAAGGCAACGCAAATATTAAGGTTAGAGGCTGAGCTTGTAGATGATGATAAATAACATAGTTATGCTGATGAAGGTTCTCAGTCATCCAGGTCATAGTCATTCCGTAAAAATTCAAAAAATATCCACTGGACTTGGTTTTCAAGATTTGAAGACGTTTCGCCACCTCTCCAGGAAGCTTTCTCAATTCAAATGTCTGGATCCGCAGTGAGTTTGAGTCTTATATAGACAACGCCTTGTATCGCTTGGAAACATGCAATGGTAACCGATGAATGGGTCGTTAGTTCCATCGTTAGCCTGTAATATCTGAACCTGTCTATGATTCTAGGGGTCGGTCGTTAAAGGGGGGATTGCCATTAAGGGGGGGATTGTCTCCTGTAATACCTGAAACCTGTCTATGATTGTTAAGGGTTGGTCGTTAAGGAGGTATTGTTCACCGGCTGGGGCGGGTAGGTCCCTCGTTCCTCTGTGATGGGGTGGGGGGTTTGGTGATATCTGGAAGGGATCATGTCTATGATTGAATTGTATGTTTTTGGAAGCTGGAATCTGAGTCCACCACCTCTGTTTAAAGTTGGTTTTTCTCTCTTAACATAGATGGCTTCCTTCCGCCCCTCTCAAACCACCTATTTTCTTTATCCAGAATATGGACATTCTGGTCCTCAAAAGAATGTCCTTTGTCCATAAGGTGTAGGTGTACTGCGGAGTCTTGTCCAGAGGCGGCCGCTCTTCTGTGTTGGGCTATGCGTCTGTGGAGAGGTTGTTTTGTTTTAAGCCAATATAAAGATCAGAGCATTCCTCACTGCACTGAACTGCATATACCACTCCGCTCATATTCGGTCTGGGGGTTTTATCTTTTAGGGTGCACTAGCCTCTGTTTAAGGGCGCTTGTTATCAAAGGTTTCGCTCTCCGAAACTGTGGATATCCAAACTGGGCTTTTTATCAAATCAGCAAGGAAATCCAAAAGACACAGCACACAACAGAAGACAGCGATGGGATAATCAAACGCAAAAACATCACAATCCCTTATGTTGCTGGAGTGTCTGAAAAGCTCAAGAGGATTTTCTCCAAAACACAAGATCCCAGTACATTTCAAGCCAAACCAAACCCTTAAACAGAGGCTAGTGCACCCTAAAGATAAAACCCCCAGACCGAATATGAGCGGAGTGGTATATGCTGTTCAGTGCAGCGAGGAATGCTCTGATCTTTATATTGGCTTAAACAAAACAACCTCTCCACAGACGCATGGCCCAACACAGAAGAGCGGCCGCCTCTGGACAAGACTCCGCAGTACACCTACACCTTATGGACAAAGGACATTCTTTTGAGGACCAGAATGTCCATATTCTGGATAAAGAAAATAGGTGGTTTGAGAGGGGCGTGAAGGAAGCCATCTATGTTAAGAGAGAAAACCAACTTTAAACAGAGGTGGTGGACTCAGATTCCAGCTTCCAAAAACATACAATTCAATCATAGACATGATCCCTTCCAGATATCACCAAACCCCCACCCCATCACAGAGGAACGAGGGACCTACCCCCGCCCCAGCCGGTGAACAATACCTCCTTAACGACCAACCCTTAACAATCATAGACAGGTTTCAGGTATTACAGGAGACAATCCCCCCTTAATGGCAATCCCCCTTTAACGACCGACCCCTAGAATCATAGACAGGTTCAGATATTACAGGCTAACGATGGAACTAACGACCCATTCATCGGGTTACCATTGCATGTTTCCAAGCGATACAAGGCGTTGTCTATATAAGACTCAAACTCACTCACCGGGATCCAGACATTTGAATTGAGAAAAGCTTCCTGGAGAGGTGGCGAAACGCCTTCAAATCTTGAAAACATAGTTATGTATAATATATTACATTTCTGACTGTATATCCCTGTAATTATTACACACTGTAGCTTTAAGTGAAACTTGCAGCATAAAAAATATAAATTAGCGTCGTAATTGGTGCGGCAGGCCCAACCTGGCTTGTTTCAAGGCGGCGCTTTGAACCCCACTGGTTTATATTGATGTGATTTTTTAGTGTAAAATGTTTGGTTACATTGACAAACACCTCACTGGTGTATGAATGCATCTGTGTTTTAGGTTTTCATGCATTTCTAAGCCATGGATCCAGAGCCTCTGTGCTCAGTTTATATATCCAGCCAAATGTGTTTGATGATGCTGCATAATGCAGCGATAAAAAAGATCTCAGGTTATCCCGCTCACAGCTGACACATGAGGCCGAGCAGTAAATGATAAAGAGCTCTGCTGACTTTTTAATTAATGTTGTCTGCCCAAGGTCAGAGTCATCATGTCAGTGAGCCGTGGCCACACACCTGATTGATCACATTCTGCTCCCACGCCCCCCTTCTCTGTCAGGTGACACAAATCGATCTGACTTCTGTCTTATGCAGCCTTAGCATTCATCCCTGCAGCCATCTGTTATCGTGCACATATATCTGGTCATTCACCTGTCTCCCCATCTCATCCAGCAGCACTTCCAAAAACAGAAAGTGGTTTTGTTTCGGTATAAAGAGAAAAAACTAAGAACCCGTTCAGGCAGGTCAGTGCAGAGACCAAAACCTTTTTAATCAAGTGGTTTTAATCAGCATATGTTTAGTTTTGTAAACTCCTGCTCTGTAACACTGAGGTTTGAAGTCATATTTAAACCAAAATGGTAAATGAAATGGTAAATGATAGGGGAACATCTTTATCTGCTGATTATATGTTCCTGGTGATTTATCAGAGCTGACCATCAGAGCTATGATCCCTGAAAGCATCATTCATAAATTACAGTTAGACGTAACTCTGGGCTCACAGGTGGATCTCCATCAGTAAGTCCATTCTAATGGTTTTCGTATTTATTACCTAGATCTTTACATAATTTTACGCCATGCATTGATCCTGCTGGATTAATCAAGCCCCCAGTTAAACCAGCATTTGTCCCTGCTAACAATAATCACATGCTGTTTTTATTTTTCCTTCTAACAAATAAATCTAAAACAATTAAAAATGGAGCCTAGGCGGGAGTTCAACTGAAGAAACTGATTGCTCTCCTACATCCACCTGCCACACAGCAAATATGCTTTTAACCACACCTCCACGAAAGCTGGCCGGCGTCATAATTCATCTTAAAAAGCCTCCGATCCACAACTTGGCTACTAACTACTGCACAGGCGCACAGAAGCGTTGTCTGACTTCTTTCAGATGGCCCCCGTTTCAACCCACCTCCAGCCCCTCCTCCACCTTCAGTAGCTTCATCAGAGCGTCATTCCTCCCAGACTCTTACTGTGTTTACTGTCTCATCTCAGCCTGTCCGGCAGAAGACCTCCATGTTGAGCCTGGTTCTGCCAGAGGTTTCTTCCCAACGGGGAGTTATTCCTCTCCACTGTCGCTTCATGCTTGCTGGAATCTGCCGAATTTTAAACACTGACTTTTTTTTAACACCGAATTTTAAACACTGAATTTTTTTAGACATTGAATTCCTTACACTCAATTTTTATCTGGTAAATTTTCACCAGAAAGAAATTCATCTGCAAAAAAATTTAGCTGCAAAAATTCAGCTGCAAATGTGTTGACCTTTTGGTGAACTCAAGCCAAAGCAATCTATACTCGAGAGAGTCGAGCAGCTTCTAGCCAATGAAATTAGCTCATTTGGTCACGTGACACAACATCTGGGCTCAGCTGTTCCTGGCCTCTCGAGAGACCATCCTGATCTCATGAAGCTTTCAAGGTTTCACTCGCAGATACTTTCCGTTAAAGAAAATTTGGAGCCGTTCACCAAGCTTAGCGCCCAATCAGCGTTGGCTTTGAGGCGGGTTGAGGTGTGACGCACGAAGCGCCGACAGTTCAGTCTACTAAAGAACATGGCGGCTTCAGCCCGATGAAACTAGCGTTAAGCGCATTGATATCGAGTCAGCAAGTTTTGCTCGAATTACAGAGTATTTCTTCACTGAAAGAAGAGCAAAACACTGCTCTGGAGGCTTTTCTCAGAGGAAAAGATGTTTTTTGCTCTTCTCCCGACTGGTTTACGGCAAGAGTTTGATCTATCAATTGACTCCTCTTCGCCGATTTGCTCTGTTAGTAACGTCATATGCCGTTGATCTGATTGGTTTATTTGGCCGTCATATCACCAACATAGGCCAATCAGCTAATAAGTATTTTCGCCCCTTCCCAAAATTACTTTAAGCGGAAGGTTTCCAGATGGATATGCGGTGCAAATCCATCTGGCGAAGTCAGGTTACGCTGTTCCGGGCTGAATGAGGACATTTTCTTTGTTAATCAGAACTATCGTCAGTTAGCTACTAACAGGCAGATATTAGACTTTTTCCTCTTATCAGACTGGGTGAAACAACTGAGCCGATCACAGCTAAAATGGCACCCCTGTCTGCCAAGGCTCTTGGTTTGATCCGGCAGCAAACGGCCACTGGCCGAAATGAAGAAGAAAAAAAGTTTGCCGCCGGCCGCTTCTCTCACGTGACAGCTGAATTTTTGTTTTTCTGGTGAATTTTTACCAGATAAAAATTGAGTGTAAGGAATTCAATATTTAAAAAAAAATTCAGTGTTTTAAATTCGGTGTTTAAAAAAATTCAGTGTTTAAAATTTAGTGTTAAAAAGGCAGATTCCAATGAGACTGTTTTTCAACAAGGTGGGATTAATCATTTACTTTTTATTTTTATGTTTATCAGTAAAGAAACCAATGTTTTATTTTTCTAAATGCTTAAGGTATTATTCTCCTTTCCCCAAAATATTTGGTATTTTTCAGCCCTTTAACAGCAGAATATAGTCTAGATTCCCTGTAGTGCTTTTTATTAGAAATAATAACCAGCTTGAATTGGAGGAATGATGAAAGTTTCATTTATCACTTATTAGCCGTGTTTAATAAACCCAAACTGTAGGAAAACAGCTGGGGGAGGAATTGTGTTGTCGCTTCATTCAGTGCTGAAGCAAAGTCACATCCAGGTTTTTCTGGCCAGATTTTAGTTACAGTAATTAAAGTCATCCCCACCTCTGACATTTGGTGGCCCGCCCTCCCCCATTATCCTCCCCCACAGTTAACCAGCTCAGGCAGATTCAGCCCTCAGAGGCTGTAAACAGGCTAAAACTGGGAGGAAAACCTCAATCTCTCACAGACGGGGAGCAAAGTTATTTATTCAAGATTATTATTTAGAGGATGACAGCTGCTTGATCTGCTGTCAGTCCTGTGTATTAATATGTCGTGTGTCTCCTGAGGACAGCCTGCCTTCTCCTCTACCTGCCCGACAGTGGTGCTTTAGCACCATCTAGTGGTGGATACAAATATAACAGATTATTTGAACAGATTTGACGGATTCTGTTTCGCATTCAGCACTTAAAAAAAAGTGTGTTTTTTTTCTGAAAAACTATTCTAACAGTTTCTTGCCTATATGAAATCTTATGTTTGTACTTTTCTTAGTTCTGATGGGAAGAAAAAAAAACAACAAAAAAACAGTTTAACCTAATGATATATATATATATATAGTATATATATATATATATATATATATATATATATATATATATATATATATATATATATACACTCATCTGCCACTTTATTAGGTACACCTGTCCAACTGCTCGTTAACACTTTAATTTCTAAGCAGCTTTCAATCACATGTGCAAACAACTCAGTGCATTTAGGCATGTAGACATGGTCAAGACAGGGCATCTCCTGCAAATTCAAAACCCGAGCATCAGTATGGGGAAGAAAGGTGATTTGGAGTGACTTTGAACGTGGCATGATTGTTGTTGTGGTACCAGTAGGGCTGGTCTGAGTAGTATTTCAGAAACTGCTGATCTACTGGGATTTTCAACCATCAACCATCTCTAGGGCTTGGTACATAGAATGGTCCAAAAGAAGAAAAACATCCAGTGAGCTGGCAGTTCTGTGGGCGGAAATGCGCTTGTTGATGCCAGGAGGTCAGAGGAGAATGGCCAGGCTGGTTGGAGCTGATAGAAGGGGCAACAG
The DNA here is from genome assembly GCA_018398635.1 of Cyprinodon brontotheroides. Taxonomy (NCBI): domain Eukaryota; kingdom Metazoa; phylum Chordata; class Actinopteri; order Cyprinodontiformes; family Cyprinodontidae; genus Cyprinodon; species Cyprinodon brontotheroides. The sequence goes on along the minus strand of JAGKQL010000022.1, from coordinate 2,315,378 downwards.
TGACTCAAATAACCACCCGCTACAACCAAGGTGGGCAGAAGAGCATCTCTGAACGCACAGTACGCCTAATCCTTTGAGGCAGATGGGCTACAGCAGCTGAAGACCACAATCGGGTGCCACTTCCTTTCAGCTAAGAACAGGAAACTGAGGCTATATTTTGCACAAGCTCATGGAAATTGGACCAATAGAAGATTGGAAAACGCTGCCTGGTCTTGATGAGTCTCGATTTCTGCTGCGCACATCCTGGATGGTAGAGGCCAGAATTTGGCGTCTACAACATGAAAGCATGGATCCATCCTGCCCTTGTATCAACGGTTCAGGCTGGTGGTGGTGGTGTCATGGTGGGGAATATTTTCTTGGCACTCTTTGGGCCCCCTGGTACCAATTGAGGCATGTTGCAAACGCCACAGCCTACCTGAGTATATTGTTGTTGACCATGTCCATTCCCTTTATGACCACAAATGTACCCAACTTCGATGCCTTACTTTCAGCAGGCAGATACCTACGCCATGTCATGCAAAGCTAAACCACCCTGGCACTAGGTTTTCTTTTGAACATGACAATGAGTTCACTGTATCCAAATGGCCTCCACAGTTTCACTCAGATCTCAATCCAATCAGGAGCATCTTTGGGATGTGGGTGGAACGGGAGATTAACATCATTATTGATGTGCAGCCGATTAAATCGATGTAACTGTGTGATGCCATCATGTCAATATGGACAAAACTCCCTTGAGTAAAATGCTTCCAGCACCTTATTGAATCTATGCCACCGAAGAATTGAGGCAGTTCTGAAGGCAAAAGGGGGTCCAACCCGTTACTAGCATGGGGTACCTACACAAAGTGGATAGTAAGAGTGTATATAGTATATATATATATATAAGCATATATATATATATATATATGAGTATTTATACGAGTATTTCTAACCCTTTATAGGGCAAGTTACCGTTTTTGATCACTTGCATACCCCTTAGAAATGGAGCCCCCCACTTTTGTTACTTCCAACGCATTCGTGGCAAGTTGGTGTTTGTTGTTATTACATTGACATTCATTTTTGCCATAAAAATATCCATATTTTTAATGTTACAAAGGTATTAAGGTAATGATAAAAGAATTAGGGAAAATGTCTGACAATAAGCATATTTACCCTTAATTTGAGAAGGTAAATAAGAAAATCTTCCAGTGGAAGGAGCATTTTTATCCATAAAATTAGATTATTTGATATTATGCACTTGAAATAGGAGACTGCATTTTTTCCCCTTATTTTAAATGTAAATTTTCTTACTCCATTTGCAATTCAAGAAAAAATTACGTACTTTTTCAGTTTTTTACAGTGCGCTCTTTGCTTGAAAGTTAGAAATTTAAAGTCTTTCACTATAAAGGGCTAAAAGACCTGCCCTCTTCACTTAAAAAAAAATGCACGTTGAGATCATGCAGGAGTCCATCTCTCCTCGTGCAAATTGTTAAACATTTGCTGTTCTCATAGCTCATACAAGCTTGCTGTGCCAGAATGTCCGCCCTAACCCCTAAATCCCAGGGACTATATAGTGAACTCAGTTAAAGGTGCTGTAGGAGATCTTGGAAAAACAGTTCCATTGAACATACAATAAACCACTGCCATTGTTACAGGAAAAGAAAGGATAGGGTAGCTCCATCCAACGCGCGCAAGAACCACTTTTTCAGAGATGCAGACATGTCCTACTTTTCAGACCTAAAAAATTGTCCGGGATTTTGGTCGACTACAGTTAAAACAGGGGAGCCAATGGGGGCGACGGAGCAAGCCAAACCTGATGCGGTGACGGTAGCCTGGACACCTGCGTGCCGTATGCTTCCCCCCGCCTACCTTATTGGGCCCCAGCCCCCCACTCCTCCGGGCTGAGGACAGGCGGCTAATATCTCTGTCCTCCCTTTTCCAGAACCCCAAATCTGGCCACCCTTTTTTTCTAGCACTTGCGTAGAGCACCAAAAATGAAGCAGCTTTGTGCGTTTTCTGCTGCTCTTGCCGCTTTAGGTGTGAACGTAGGCATAACAGTGGCTAGCTTCCAGCCATGGCGTTAACTTTCGAGCATTTGGGGTGGATTCGTTCATGTGTCAGGATACGCACACGGGCAAGCAGACGACAGTGATTGACGTGTCAGAAACCAATCATGTACGACGGACCGTCTTTTGTGATTGGTTGAGGTTATTCATTGATTTCTTACTGTAGCGGCGACAATTTATTTTAGTTTCACTTCCAGCCCCTTAGGAATGGGGAGTCGTTTCAGGTTCTTTGTTAGCCTGCAATACCCGATACTGGTCTATGCCTCTTAGAGGGGGTCATTAGGGGCAATTGTTGGCTTGGCTGCCCAGGCAAGATCCTTTGTCCCCTGCATGGGTTGAGGGTTGAAATGATAGTGGGAAGGAATCAAATTCCCAACACTAATTCTGACATTTTGAATTAAAAAAGCTTCCTGGATGGCAAGTGAAACGTCTTCAAACTTGGAAACAAAGTCCAGTGGATTGTTTGTTAACTTTTTTATGACTGAGAATCTTCACCAGCAGTAATTTTAGCCACTTGGGCCAGGGAAGTTCTTCTAGGTCATGATCTCATGACCATATGTTAGGGCTGGGGCGTGTACTGTAGGTAGAAAAGTAAATGGACAACAGATCTACACCCTGAGAAAAATACCAAGATACTCTTCAATATCAGGCAAAGACTGGCTCCTGACCAGTCATCAAATTTCATTGGGGTTAACAAAACCTTTGTGGCCTTGACAAACAGAATCCAATGACCCCCCTCAGCAACTCTGTGAGAATAAAGATCTAATCCAGTGTTATAGGGCCTGGATGAAGGCCATATTGCTTCTCCTGAAACCTCGGTTCAAACAATGAGGGCTTTCTTTCTAACAAACTTGGACTCATTTTAGTGACGCAAATAAGGCTCTGGGCACTCTTCAAACAGCTAACCAGTGTGCCAGATGGTCTGCAGCTGAAGAAAGGTCTCAAATGAGAAGGAATTCAGACAGGCCGTGGAAAAGGACTGTTTGGAGGCCTCAAGAATGTTCTGGAAAACCATTTTACAACTTAAACAACTGAACTTAAATAGGTGTGAATGGCGATGGGCAGATCCCTACTTGAGAAACCATTTTACTCCAGCCATCTTATCTACTGCTGCAAAGGTCTTAAAATGATCAAACTAGACTTTATTTGAGAAATCTTTACTTTTGATAAAAATAGAATACAGTAAAAATACAGTGAGTCGTTTAGTTTTTAGAAATGTAAATAAAATAATGTCACACAGACGTCGCCGTATTCGCACCAAAATATATTCTGGGTAAATGACGGATGCTAGGTCCTTTAGTGCTAGCGCTAACTGGCAGAAAGAAAAAAAAGCAATGAGCAATATAAACCTTTTACGTTTGAACAGGAGTGAGTAATATTTATTTGGAAATCACATGATGAGGAGGACCAAATAAAGGAAGAAGGGGGAATGGGGCAAAGAAGCTGGTGTTGTTAGGCTCCTCCTAACGGATGCTAACAAGACCGAGAGCTATCCTATAAAGAGCTCCAGTTTCTAAGGCTGTTCGCCATAAACATCAGAATCCAAAAATGTTATCAGATAAAGTAGAATGATTTGTAATAATATATAAAATATTTCTCATTTTAACTTCAAACTATTGCTCATTATCTTCTGATTTGATTTTTATTTCAAGTTAGCTTCTGCTAGCAGGGCCTGGGCTGCTCAGTGGAGCAGTGGGTAGCACTGCTGCTTTACAGCAAGAAGGTTTGCATGTTCTCCCTGAGCATGATTGGATTCTCTCCGGGTACTCCGGCTTCCTCCCACAGTCCAAAAACATGACAGTTAGGTTAATTGGCTTCTCTAAATCCTTCGTAGGTATGAGTGTGTGTATGAATGTTTTTTTTGTCCTGTTTGTCTCTGTGTTGCCCTGCGACGGACTGGCGACCCCCGCCTCTAGCCAGTAAACAGCTGGTGATAGGCACCAGCACCCCTCGTGACATCGCTTGGAATAAGCGTGATGGAAAATGGTTGGATGCATTCTGCTGACAGTGCTAGCTCTAGCTAATTTTAGAAAACAGAACCCCAGCCGATCACATTTGTGTGTCTCAACAGATATCTCATGTATGACAGCTTATGAAAACTTTGAAGCAGCGACGACGCAGTGTGGCATAGTCTGAATTTACACCATTCAGAGATTAGAATTAAAAACAGACTCAAGTAATGTTAGCCTTCCTATGTTTACTTTGTAGTTTCCACCATCACTACCAGATCCTTCCCGGAAGTGCGATCCGTCCTCCGCATGCGCCGACAGATATACAGCCGGGTGTCCAAAAATAATGTAAATATGGTACTAAAACTACTTATTTCTAGCCTTAACACACTAAAGAATACTAAGACACATCTTTAAAAAATATTTTATGACTTTCGTTAGACAATTTTTATGCTTTTCACGTTTTCTTCATTAAACTGCTTCTCTGACGTCATCATCAGGGATGCTCAGAGCAGTCTGAGAAAATATGATTTAACCATTTTTATCTGCATTTTAGTTGTCTTTCTTTAGATTAGGCACTATATAGCATAAGATTAAAACGAAGCAAAACATTAAACTAAAAAATACTAGAATTATGTTTAAATCCAAAGCAAAAAAAGTGAGCCATCGGAAGTAGCATAGAATCCCATTTCCAGTCCAGATCAGGCAGAGACGACGGATAAAACAGAAAGGATTTTAAGTAGTGCTGTCAAACTATTAATAATTTTAATCGCGATTAATCGCATATTATCAACAGTTAACTCGAGATTGATCGCATATTTGAAATATACTTTTTATTTTATTTGGGCATTTAAAAAATGCAATTGTGCAATAATGTAAAAAACACATGCTTATACAATAAGTTTCTTTAATCATCATTATTTTTTAAGCACTTTTAAGGAACTAGAATAAAAATATCCTGGTTTAAATTCTGGCCATTAATTATTCAAAAATTGTAAAAAAAATAAATAAAATTAGCCGTTATGCTTCCATCAAAACTACAGAACAGTAAACAGTACTTCAAAGTACTCCGTCAACTTAAGTTTTTTCTCAAACATAGGACAAAAATAAAGATGTACTGTTAAAATAAAGTGCACATTCCGTTGTGAAATACAGATGCAGTTCAAATAAAATGAAGTTACTCACAAAATAAATAATAAATAATCAAACGAAATTACAATAACAGCAGCATAACATTTTACATTTAGAACATTTTCAAAATGCTTTAATATGATTTAGTTCATTTTTCTTTGTCTTGTTGGCACTAAGCCAGTGAGACGCTCGTTTTTTTTGGACAACATAGACAGACTCCTCGGGTTTTGTTAAGAGAGCCTTCTGGTATAACTTTAAAAAGAAACGTATCATTCAGGATACCTTGTCTGCTAGCCATTTTTGCCCATTCAAAGCACAGGTCTGTTATGCTGCGGACTCTCCCGCAAACTTAGCATTCCTGAAGCTACGGAAAGCGCAGAGGGTAAAACAAACAGTACAGAGAGCGCTGCGGGAAAAAAAAAGAACAAAAGCGAACGGTGCGTTTGTTTTGATGTGCGATTAACGTGCTTTAAAAAAAATGTTGCCGTTATAGTCTAAAGCAGTTAAAGCGTTAATAACGCTTTAAAACTGACAGCCCTAATTTTAAGGTATTCATTTCCTCACGAAATACATTATTTACCTTTAACACATTATATTTGAGTACTTTTACTATTTTTGGGAGGGAAAAACATCATTTAGTTATTTTTAACAAAATAAAATTGAGGATGACCAGATGTATATCTTGATGTGCAAATGAGCCGATAGCACATGCGCAGAACGGATCGTGCTTCTGCGACTGATCGTGTAGTGGCATCCAGTCCAGTAAAACTTTAACAGTCATCTACCAAGCTTGTATCGCTCAGTAAAAAAATGGCAACCTTCATCAGTGAAAAACAAAAGATTTTTATTTTCTGATCTCATCACGAGTTTTTACGCATCACAAAAGGGAATTTTTGAGATAACGGGAAAACCGACATGTTCAGGCCAACGTGTAGATCCTTTGGAAATCAAGTCGATGTTCCAAATTTTTCATTTAGATTTATGGTTACAATTTAATGTGCAGTAAGAACAAGTTTGTTGAAAGACATTGAAGAATACCAGTGAAAAAGTAGAGAGGTTGAATTATTGAGGGTTTATTTCTTGGACCATATATATACCTGAGTGTCAAATCTAAAAAAAGAACTTGTGTTGCTAAGTTAGGCTTTTAAAGACTGGAGGTTTGAAAGAAAAGTGCTTTCAGTGCACCCTTTGATTTAAAAGGACTTGACCATTTGAATCCGTGATGTGAGGGTGACGTGTAGGCGGCTGACCTCAGAGAATTAAGAGTAAAACTCTTGAAGGTTTATGGAACATTAAAATCCTTATTGACAAAAAAAATAGCTTTCTTGAGGGGATTATTGTTGGATATTTTTTTAGACAAACATTTTCCGTCTCTATGGGAATCCAAACCCATCTGATCCTCGCAAAAGAAGTCCTTCTAAAATTTAATCAAAACAAGACATTGGGTGTCTGGTAGTTTTCTTCAATCTCAAGTGAAAAAACTTGAGTGTTTGTAACTGAGGTTACTTCCAAAATCTCATTATTCTAAGCGTCCCTACACAGCTTCTTTCTAATTGCTTCTCTTATGAGAAATCAGACACAAAAAGGTTTTAATTACTTCAGATTTTCTGCCTTCTTTATAGTCTAATTTATCCCAGTTTTTTCCTTTATTTGTTTAATGAGAAAGTAACCAGAGAAAGCAAAGAAGAGAAAATAATTTAGAATTTTGACTTCTTGTTTGAACTTGAGAATGTTGTTTCTGGCTTGGTCCAAACTGGACAAACATTTCAAAAGCCGTTAAATTAAAAATCCTTTCAATAATAATAATCTTGTACCTTACAGACTCCTGATAAAAGAAAGTGAATAATTTTCCATCCCAATTTTCCAGGTTTGGCATGGTTTCCTTTTTGGTTTAATGTATTGAAAACAAACAAATCAACATTAATTTGTTCTCTCCGTGTCGAACTTCAACTTCAGGTGCTAAACTCTGATTCCTACTGTTAAGTGCTTTGACAAACTGCAACGTATAAAATGTAGTTAAAAATACATGGACTTATGGCGAATATTTCTACAGAGATCAGATTTTTAATAGGGAACTTTGAAAAAACTGAACAGATGACTATTTGATGGATGCTTTTAATAATAACTTTAAACAGAAAAAGGTCACAGTCAGGCCCGCTCAGCCAGATCAGCTGGTGATCAACAGAGGGTAAACTAAATTCTTAATTCTGATTATCTTAGGCCCCTCGCCCACACAAAGTCGTAAAACCAACACCTAAACGCTGATATTTTCAAAACGCTTGCCGTGAAAGACGGAGACGTGAAATAAATGTGAGCCTCCACACACACGAATGCATACGAAAACGCTGCAAAATGTACATGCCAGGCCTGTAAGTGGCGCTGTGGTGCCAAAGTAAAAATAAGCGAAATGTTGGGTATGCGCACTAACATTTTCGTAGCGTTGGTAAAATTCAGGGTGCTGAACTATGTCGCCGATATTGCTCTGTTCTTCCTGGAGATATTCCAGAAGAAGAAGAAGATTCTGTTGTAAGTCCGACAGCAGGGTGAGTAAGAGTAGCATGAGCAGCAACGGCGCCATTGTTGTTGTGATACTCAAATGCTGTGTCGTTGTTTAGAGGCATGCACGCTTATGACGCGAGACAGGTAAAAAATATGGATAGAGCATAAAGATGTGGAACGGGAAAATGCATGCTTCTCGAAATCTTCCTTCCACTCTTAGAAGGCTGAAGAATAAAAAAGATCAAGCTACATCCCTCAAACGCCGCTTCGCGGTGGATGAGAGGCTTCAGGTTTGGTGAAAAATTTGCGCGCTTAGGCCAGGGTTCGGCTTCGGGTGGAGGTGCCTTAAGCTTTACCCAAAGCTTCTTTAAAAGAAAACAATCCAAAACAACGTGCTTTGGTGTCTCGGGATTCCTTCTAAAGGGACACATGAAGGGAAAAGAACTTCGGCGCAGATCCCTCGCGAATACTTTTTGTGAGATCCCGCGAAAACTATTGGGCGCAGATCCCAAAAAGTACCTCGCTGCAGGATCTCGCCAGAAAGTTTATTTTTGTCAGATCGGGCATAGATTTCGCAGATCTTCGCAATACTTTTTGTGAGATCCTCGGCAATACTTCCCTTTTTTACGCATAATCCGGGCATAGTTTATGCAGATCCCGGCAATACTTTTAAGTGGATCTCGCGAAAGTATTGGGCGGGATCTCGACAGGGTAAGACTTTTTATGATCTCTGTAATATTTTTAGATCCTCGCAATATTTTTACTTATAATCTCCGGCAATTTTTTTTTGCTATGGATCTCGTGAAAAGTAATATGCGTGATCTCATCAAAAGTATTGCGGGATCTCACAAAAAGTATTATGGGATCTTGCAAAAAATAACCTTTTGCGAGATCCTGCAAAAGTATTACGGGATCTCGCAAAAGTAATGTGGGATCTCGAAAAAGTATTAGCGGGATCTCGCAGTAAGTATTAAGGGATCTCGCAAAAGTTTTTGTGGGATCTCGCAAAAGTTTTGCGGGATCTCGTAAAGGTTTTTTTTTCCCTCCATGTCCCTTTAGGGGCTCCGTAAAGATCTGTTAAGAAACTTTAAACCATGTTTGGAAGAAAGTAATCACAGAGACGTCAGGTTTGATTGGTTTTGGATTTGATCAGTTTCTTCAGCCGATCCACCACCTCCTGTCCCCCCAGACCGGTGCTGCCTCTCATGTTTCAGTAACTTGTGTTTGAGAGTGAAACCTTTCCCACAGACTTTGCATCTGAACTTTCCGACGTGGAGTTGTTTGTGCTGCTTGAGGCCGGCGCTCTGAGCGAACCTCCTGCCGCAGACGTTGCACCCAAACATCTTTGTGCTGCGGTGAGTCAAGGCGTGCGCCTTGAGGTTGCTGGGGTTGTTGAACTCCTTCCCGCAGTGACTGCAGCCGTACGGTTTGTTTTCAGTGTGGATAATCGTGTGCCGTTTGAGGCGGCTTGCCGAGGTGAAGGTTTTGCCGCATTCGTTGCAGGCCGGCCTCTCTCCACGTTTCTTTCCGGTGTGGACCCTCTTGTGGTTTTGCAGCGCGCTGGCGTGCCCGCAACGTTTGCCGCAGGTCTCGCAGATGTGATCTTTCTGTCCGGTGTGTTTAAGCATGTGGTGTTTCAGGGCGCTCTGGTGGCTCAGCTCTTTCCCACAGATAGGGCAACTAAAGAGTTTCTTTCTGCCATGGTTAATTGCGTCGTCGTAGGAGTTTTCTTCCTGTAGGTGGGTGACTCTGTGGGTGGACAAAGACGAGGACGAGAGGAACCTCTCGCCACACATTTCACAAATAAAGTCCTTGTTCTCTGAGTGGAGAAACTCAGCACTGCAGCAGCCATTCATATCCTTAGGTTTTAGACAAACGGAGCAACAAAAGTCTAGAATGCGGAGCACATGTGTCGCTGGAACATGGACATACTTGTGAACTGGTTCTCGCACAGCGGGCAGGTATGAGTGAAGATTTCCATCTTCTTCAGAGTGTGGTTCCGCATGTGTCGGTCAAACGTACTTTTGTAGGCAAACCGGATCCCACAGTCCGGACAGCTGTAAACCTTTTCACCCGTGTGTTTCCTGATGTGGGGGATCAGATCGCGGAGGGTTGCGAAACGCTTGCCGCAGTGAGAACAGGTGTGAGGTTTGGTGTGACTCCGGTTATGCCTCTCCATTAGGCACTTCTGAGTAAATGTTTTGTCACATGAAGGACACTGGATTGACCACGCTTTCTTTTTGGAGATGTTTGTCTGTTTGAAGTTTTCCTCTCCGTCATCGGGATCCGGCGCAGGAGGCTGGTCGAGCGAAACTGCATCAGGAGCAGGCAAAGGTTCAGAGGTCACTTCCTCACATGAGGCTGCAACGGAGAAAAGAACATGGCTGAAATTAAATTAAAAGTTTCCTATAAGGTTTTGTGGTAAATGTCACATTAAAAAACTGCAAAACAAAAATTTTTAACTAGGATTTTACAATTTCAAAGTGGGGCCAATTTTCTTTGCAAGAAACATAAAACACAGATATGTGGAATAAAAAGAGACACGTTTTTCACCTTATCAACAGAACAAGTGAAACAACTGCCCTCAGTTTTTGAAGCAAACTTCTATTTAGATTTAATTTTTGTCTCAAAAAATCTCATTACCTTCTAAAGCTGATTGCTCTTATTGATTAGCCCATTTTCCGGTGTTATTAGGGCGGGGGTTTTATAACGATCTCGCCATAATGCGGAGGGATAATTCTTCCGTATATTTTCTTCACAACATTATTATTAAAACTTGAAATTGCATAATCTAAAACAACACAGAAACCTATGAAGTTACTGAATAAAAAAAGAATTAATAAGTTGTGACACTTATTTCTAGCTGAATATAGATGGGTGGGAGAGAAGCGTTTGTGCATGATGCTAGCGATAGGTTCTGATTTATCTCAGAGGAATATTTAAATGTGGTTACCTGAAGTACGTTAACTCACGAAAACCTTCCCAATCCACCATGCTAACCGCTAGCATGTTTTTTTTAATCATGTAATAAAAGTTTAGCGTAACGCTCTCCACTTTTCTTTCCTCGAATCGTCACCTTCCAAGCACGGCAGAGGCGTTACGGTTCTCCTCCATGCAGCCGCGGCTAAATGGGGGCTATTTCGGAGATAACTTCTGAAGTTTATATCGAGTGTTTTTATCCACAAACAGAACCACACAAATTAACCGTGTCCTTGTGTCCAAGTTACAGTGTAAACATTCCCTTAATTAAACTCTGGCATTACTTCTCTTACAAATGCGCAGTGAGGTTTAGCTTAAAGGAAAAAGTCCGGTTGGCAAGGAATATTTAGTGGATCATTATTTATACCTTAAAACTATCTACGTTTGTGATGTAATGAATGTAGCATTAACCAGTAAAAAATAAAAACTATAATTTTCAAGGCCGATCACTACAAGTCTGGGAGGCCATTCTCTCCGCTTTACAAGCAAATCAATAGGAACTACTAGACACATCTGCAGTCAACAACAATTATTGAAGATTTCCAGAGGACTTCACCATTAAAATTCACCAGAGCTATAGTGAGGAACTGACAATGCCCACGTTGCATGGCAGCTGGATGCTGGAATACATGGGGTAAAATTTAAAAAAATGAGTTATTTCCCTTTTCGATTCCCTGATCCTCCGCGGGCCAGGGTTGATGGATTGGATTACCAACTTGAAGAGGCCATCGAACTTCTGGCCCGCGATACGCACTGTGACGTCACAAACCGGTAGGTGGCAGTGGTGAATTTCTTTGACAAACATGGATGCCTCCAGTAAAAGCACATTCAGATGAAAATTACTCTTAATTAAAACAATTATCATTTATTTTGAACAAAATGTAATAATTTTTTATATTTAAAAGTACTTTCAGAAGTTTGAATTCTGAATATGAGCGGACTTTTCCTTTAAGAAACAACAGTGGGACCCTCTAGTGGACAAAGGTAACATTACATCGACAATCCTAAGCACCTTATTGAAAGACGAAAAAAAATTTTTTTTTATTTTAAATCCAAAATTTTTATAAATTCTTTCACAATTTTGATATAATTACTGCTCTGTTGGTTGATCTGTCAGCTAAAGGCATGTTTTAGAGTCTTTGTACTCCAGTTATCAATTACTAAATCAGCTAACGATTATTTCAATAATTGATTGTTTCAGGCCTATACAAAACCCCGACTGAAATTTCCCAGTTGAACAACAGAAATTAGTGAAATATTTGCAATTATTATCCAAATTTGGGTTAAAAATGTTCATGTTGAACTAATTGAACTAATTAATCACTCAATAAGACGAGATAGATGGTTCTACAATTTCAACAGCTGAAATTTTTCAATCATGAGGCCAGGTGTAGCCCTAAATATCCACAGCCCAATGAGCTCAGAGAACAGAACAATATTAAAATGTGAATTTAAAATGAAATCTAGTCAATCAAAGGTGTCAGTGTAGACTAGTGTCTCAGAACCAGGCTGAGAAAGCTAATGATTATTACCAGGGTTTATCTCTGACTCAGCTGCCGCTTCGCTCAGCACCTCAGTCTGCTGCTCTTCTGAAAACAAACAAGCGACCTCTGAGTTTAGAGATCTCCTAACAGTCTTTTAAACGAGATCAAGTTACATTTTCTATAAATATTTCCCAGGACTACCTTTGCAGCTTATATGACCGCTGAGGTTTGTCACCGCAGACTGGAGTTCCCTTTTGAATCTCCTCCTGCATGCAGCCAGTTCTGCCGTTTTACAAAATAAAATCAGCTTTAATATCTGAAACAAACACATCAGAAAACTGCTTTAACTGTGAAATGACTGACTTTTTCTGTGGTCGACCTCTGGATCGGTGCTCAGTCCAGGACGGGTTTCACACACGGACATTCTCACCATCATGGCGGTTTTCTCAGGGACATCTTTGGTACAAACCTTCATGAGAGAAAAGAACTGGTCCTGGAAGAAAAAAAGTCTCATCGCTGAAACATCTCCTATGATCATGTCAGGGTTGAAACATCCAGTTTAGTCAGCAGCTGTTGTTTACAAAATAGCAAAATAAATAGACAAGGTCCTTTCTAAGCTGTTTCGAGTTGTTATTTTAAACGCATAGTCTGTCTTTTTCCAAATTCTGTGACTTCCAACACGTAGTGAGTTTTTGTAATTTTTCCAATTAATGATATAAGAAAATGGAAACTAGCTGATAGCAGGGCACAAAAATTAAGACTTACTGAAAAGATTAGAGTTTAGACTTTCTGGTTAATCCTGTTCTAATGTAAAATATTAAACATTACTGGATTAATGACATTTCCAGTATACGACATGCTATCACACATAACAATTTTTTAAAAATCTGGAAACAGCTGCTCTTTATTTCCCAAAGATATGGGAGGAGGAGAGAATGGATATTTCAGCTGCCTGAAATAATCTGGTTCTTCTCCACAACATGGGAAGAAATGAATGTACCTGCAAGTCTTTAACTGTGTTTATTCTTCTATTGATCAACAACAAATCCTGAGGATTTGGTGATATTTGATCATTATTTGCCAGAGTTATGAGAGGGAAATCATATTTTAGCCACCTGCAGGGTTCGCACACCTTTTCCAAAGTCAAAATCAAGCACTTTCAAGATCCATTTCAAAACTTTTTCCAGCACCTTACACCACCACCTGTTCTCGGCCAGAACCAGTTTTGTGCAGATGACTGCCGGGGGGGGGTGGTATTACTCCTCTGCCATGGCGTAGTAATATAACCAACCAGAGGGTGTCGCAATTCAGTATTATCAGCCGTAGAGTTATCAATGCTGTTTTAAGATCTGGGCCTGGCAATGAATTAAAACTTCGGGTTTTTCAGGGGTTTTTTTGGAGCGTTGGCGAGGCGGCCGCCTCCTTTGGCAATACTGCCAATGCCAACATTACATTATCACACTGTACTCTCTCAAGTCACTCAGAAGTAACAGCACCGTATGAATTCCTAGCTAGCAGTTACCCAGCTTAAGCAAATATGGCATTCTTACGTTAGCGTGTACTAGGCTGCTTCGGTTGAAGCACTGCTAAAAGTCTATGACTTACTCTTCATGTGACTCGACAGCGCGCAGACTCGCCCATTGTGAAAAAGCTGCACATCTTTTTGCAGACTTTACAAGAGGCAACCCGTGGGGTTTGTCCCGTTTAATCCATAATTATGTATTTTTCATCTTCATGCCAACGTTCATTGAAACGACAACCTCCGGCATGGTGCAGTAGTGGTTTCATAGAGGCGAGTCACACATGGAAATAGACTGGCAGATCGCAGTCACACATATAGCGAGCAGGTTTCATTTGGGCTCTCCAATATTTTATTTCTCCATTTAATAAACACGATTCAGTTAGATAGGTATTTGTTGCTTTAGAAAGAAATAGTTACAATTTCAAGCATTTTTTATCCAAAATACACTATATTGCCAAAAGTATTTGCTCACCCATCCAAATTATTGGAATCAGGTGTTCCAATCACTTCCATGGCCACAGGTGTATAAATTCAAGCACCTAGGCATGCAGACTGTTTTACAAACATTTGTGTGAAAGAATGGGTCGCTCTCAGGAGCTCAGTGAATTCAAGCGTGGAACTGTGATAGGATGCCACCTGTGCAACAAATCCAGTCGTGAAATTTCCTCGCTCCTAAATATTCCACGGTCAACTGTCAGCTGTATTATAAGAAAATGGAAGTGTTTGGGAGCGACAGCAACTCAGCCACGAAGTGGTAGGCCACGTAAACTGGCGGAGCGGGGTCAGCGGATGCTGGCGCGCATAGTCGAAGAGGTCGCCAACTTTCTGCAGAGTCAATCACTACAGACCTCCAAACTTCATGTGGCCTTCAGATTAGCTCAGAACAGTGCGCAGAGAGCTTCATGGAATGGGTTTTCCATGGTCGAGCAGCTGCATCCAAGCCATACATCACCAAGTGCAATGCAAAGCGTCGGATGCGGTGGTGTAAAAACTGCGCCACCACTGGACTCTAGAGCAGTGGAGCCGCGTTCTCTGGAGTGACGAATCGCGCTTCTCCATCTGGCAATCTGATGGACGGGTCTGGGTTTTGGCGGTTGCCAGGAGAGCGGTACTTGTCTGACTGCATTGTGCCAAGTGTAAAGTTTGGTGGAGGGGGGATTATGGTGTGGGGTTGTTTTCAGGAGCTGGGCTTGGCCTTAGTTCCAGTGAAAGGAACTCTGAGATGCTTCAGCATACCAAGACATTTTGGACAATTCCATGCTCCCAACTTTGTGGGAACAGTTTGGAGCTGGCCCCTTCCTCTTCCAACATGACTGTGCACCAGTGCACAAAGCAAGGTCCATAAAGACATGGATGACAGAGTCTGGTGTGGATGAACTTGACTGGCCTGCACAGAGTCCTGACCTCAACCCGATAGAACACCTTTGGGATGAATTAGAGAGGAGACTGAGAGCCAGGCCTTCTCGTCCAACATCAGTGATAGCGACCTCACAAATGCGCTTCTGGAAGAATGGTCAAAAATTCCCATAAACACACTCCTAAACCTTGTGGACAGCCTTCCCAGAAAGAGTTGAAGCTGTTCTAGCTGCAAAGGGTGGACCAACGTCATATTGAACCCTATGGATTAGGAGCGGGATGTCATAAGCTCATATGTGAGTCAAGGCAGGTGAGCAAATACTTTTGGCAATATAGTGTATAAGCACTTTTCAAACCTTGAAAACACAACGTCAAAATTCAAGCATTTTCCAGCACCCGTACGAACCCTGCACCTGATATAATCCGTTCCCCCTTTATGAAATGTATTTTCATAAATAACAATTAAATATCCACAAAAAAAATGTAAACCAAAACCACTGGACTTTGTTTTCCAAGTTTGAAGTTGTTCCACTTTCCATCCAGAAAGATTTCTCAATGCAAACCGTCTGGAGCAATGTTGTTTTGAATTCAGAATTAAAGTACATTTCACAAAGATCATCAAACCAACGGTCATAGTTATTTGAACTATTTAGGATTTCAAAATATAAGAGAATAAATGTTTGAAACATAATATAGAAAAATATTTCAAATTAAGTTAATAAAATTAATAAATTTTCAAAATTAACAGGATTTTTTATTTTTTTTTCCATGTTATGAAGGGAACAGATTATATCGGTGGCTAAAATATAAGATTCCCCTCTCATAACTCTGGCAAATAATGATCAAAAGTCCCTAAATCAAAGGAGTTTGTTGTTGATGAAGAGAGGAATAAATAGTTAAAGGCTTGCAGGTACATTAATTCCTTCCCATGTTATGAAGGGGAATTGTTGTGCGATAGCATGTTGTATACTAGACATTTATTTCATTCAGTAATCTGTCATATTTTATATTTTTACCAGAAAGTCTACTTTCTCATCTTCTCTCTCAGGGCTAGGCCCCTGATCTCCTAGAATCCTAGATCCGCCCCTGGTCGCAGCTCCAAGTTATTTTTAAAATCTCACTAAAAGGTTTGGTGAAAAGTTGGCAGCCCTGCAATTATGGTCTACAACTATTCAATGAAAAAAATAAAAAACATAACAAAAAAAATCATATTTCATGGAAATTATTATTAGTCATCAGTTTCTTATTTCATTTTTACCGTTATGAGTGTAACTGCCCGCTCTCCCTCCCCCGCGGCTGAGCGCTGCAGAGCGGACACCCCGCTGCTCCAGCTCCCGGTCAGGAGGATCCTGCGGAGCTCCGTCCTCGCCGCCTCCAGCAGAGCCTCCATTAGAGCCTGAACCTGCTTCTCTAACATCTCCAGACTCAACATGACTTCAGCTTGTTTTAGAAACGTCGGAGGAAATTTTTGTTTTCTTCTTTTTCCTCTTCTTCTAGTTTAATGGGCAGATTCCTAACTTTTAGGTGCATACCGCCACCTACTGTACCGGAGTATGTAGCATGGG